>PISX010008198.1:0-83588 GCA_004024625.1 Mellivora capensis | reverse complement strand
ATATAAGATTTATTTATAATAGTAAGGTTAAATGAGCTAGATTAAAAGGGAAAACATCATTATTAGAAAGAGTATTATACTATAAAGATTAAAAATTCCAAATTTGTATGCATCTAATAACACAAAGTTAAATTATATAAAGCAAAAATCAACAAAATTACAAGATGAAATAGACAAATTCATAATTATAGTGGGAGACCTTAACAAATCTCTCTAGTAACCAGTAGAACACACTTTTTAAAAAAAATTTTTTATTTTTTATAAACATATAATGTATTTTTATCCCCAGGGATACAGGTCTGTGAATCGCCAGGTTTACACACTTCACAGCACTCACCATAGCACATACCTTCCCCAGTGTCCACAACCCCACCACCCTCACCCTACCCCCCTATCCCCGGCAACCCTCAATTTGTTTTGTGAGATTAAGAGTCTCTTATGGTTTGTCTCCCTCCGGATCCCATCTTGTTTCATTTATTCTTTTCCTACCCCCCAAACCCCCCACATTGCCTCTCTACTTCCTCATATCAGGGAGATCATATGATAGTTGTCTTTCTCCGATTGACTTATTTCACTCAGCCTAATACCCTCTAGTTCCATCCACATCGTTGCAAATGGCAAGATTTCATTTCTTTTGATGGCTGCATGGTATGGAAAACCATTTTGGTATACAACACAAGAGCAGGATCTTCCTTTGCATGTTAAGTTTTTCTTTCTTTAAGTGGAAATCTCTATTTCATAATACAAAAGTAAAAAAGGAACTATAAAGGAACTGCTTCTAGTTCAGATATTGGAGACAATTAAAAAATCGTAGGAAGAAATAAGCTTAGGATAAGCAGTTGGCTTATTTTAAGTCCTATAAATTAACTTTTCAACTTCAATTTCCAACAATATCACAGATTAGAAATCTGAGGAAAAGGTTTTGTTCAAAAACCAGGTATGCTTAAGCACCTGTTATAAAAATTTAGGTTCCTTAAGCTCAAGGTTGCTACTTAATAATATAACCTCCTGCATGTATAGATCTCATCTGACACCTCTTCATGTCACCTTGTAGGAACTGAATCTTGGGGAATCAGTGCAAAATGTTGATACTTGAGCTACCCCTACTGCAAGGAAAATAAACTTCCTTTCACCATGACTCAGGAGTCTCAAGTCGTAAACCAGAGTTCATGAAACTTGATTTCTTGAAGTTAGAGTAAAAGCAGGATAAAAAATTCTTGGGCCCTTCACAGTTCTTGACAATGGCTACATGGGAACGGAACATGGAGAAGCCTAGGAAGTGTTGAAGATGGAGAGGCTAAGACTCCAAAAGACTACAAAGGACTTCTAGAAATAGGCCTATTGTGTAAAAACAAAAACACAAACAAAAAAATAGAAATAAGCCCATTGTATTACACACTATCTAACTATCTACACTTTTTCTTGTGTAGAAGGTAACAAGGAAGAAGATAGCAAGGGAATTTGGCACTGGCTGAAGGGCACAAATCACCCAGAATAATTCATAACTATAAGCTCTCTCTCACATGGGTTCCCAGACCAATTTTATCCACTTATGTAGTTAAAAAAAACCGTAAATGGAGAATTTAATTTGGAGGTCACACATCAGCAGAAACACCTATATAACTAAGAAACACTATTGAAAATCATATCAATCCAGGCCTTACAAAATCCCAATGTTTCAAAAATACAAAACATAGAAGGAAAAAAAGTAACATTGGGAAGAATAAATAGATACAACAGAGACCAAAATCAGACCCAGAAATATACAGTAACTCTCACTAGCAAATAAGTGTGTTTAATATGTTTAAAGAAATAAAAGAGAGGCATTAAGATGCAAATAAAGAAATAATTTTTAAAGTTTTAAAAGAATTTGAAAAGGAAACAAATGGAACAAATAGAAATTATAAAAACAGAAGTAAAAACTCTATTCAAAATTGAAACAGCATTTGAGACAACACTGGGGATAACTACTAACCTGAGAGATAAATATAAAGAAATGCAAAATGAGAGGCCAAAAGAAGGAGAACATAAAAGAAAAATGAAGGGAAAATGGAAAATAATGTGAGAAAATCTAATAGGCGTCTCATCTCCAGAAAGATAACAGAGAGAATGTGGATGAAACAACTTTCAAAGAAACAATAGCTGAGAATTTCCAAAAACCATCGAAAGTTACTAACTCTTGGATTCAATACTCCCCGACTCATTATATGAGGTTTATATACCTGTGACATCAGAATAGAAAAGTGAATAAAAAGGATTATCACAGGCTAATCTTAGTAAAACCCCAAAATACAAAACTTCTAAGCAAAATACTAGTATACAAATATTAGACTGTATTTAAAACATAATACTTCATAACCAAGTAGGATATATTCCAGACATGAAATATTGGTTTAATATTAGGAAATCTATCAATATAATTTACCACATTAATAGCTTAGAAGAGAAGAAACATACAAATTCAATAGATGCAAAAAATTTATCTGATAAAATTTAGCATAGATTTTTCATGATTCAAAACAAGAAAAACAATAGAATAAAATGCTCTTAAACTGACAAAGAACAACTACAAAAATAAATATAAACTACATACTTAATGGTGAATATTAAAGCTTCAAAACAAATACAAACACACCTACTCTCACCTCATCAATTCAGCAATGAACTGAAAAAACCTAGACAGTACAATATGGACAAGAAAAAAGAAATAAGGGAATAGAATTTAGAAAGAAAAAAAGTTTTTAATAGATGACATGACTGTTTGGAAAATCCAAAATATTTTCCATATAAATTATAAGAATTAATATGAAAATTTAGTGGGATTTCTGGATATAAAATCAAAATTAACTGCATCTCTAGACACCAGCCACAAACTGAAAATATATATGTAATTTTCTGAAATGTTGTTTGCTACAGCAATAAAAATGATAAATTTTGCCTAGGAAAAAATGCCTAGCAATAAATCTATCAAAATATATTCCAGGGTCTTTATAGAACAAATCATAAAATATTTTAAAATACATTAATTGAGACCTATATGAATTTAAAAAGATATCACATTTATGATATGAAATAGGAACTTCTAACACTTCACTCTCTTTTTTTCCTCTCATGGGAGCGCGCCTCAACACATTTCAGTCATAACCACATGAGAGAGGAAGCCATAGACAGGATGGAAAAATCATCCTCTACTCTTTTGGGAGAGCAGTATTCTACAAGTTCCTATTTCATGGGCAAGGAACTCAGTGAGGAATTTCTCCTCCCGAGAAAATTCTGATTGGCCCACTTAGAACTTCATTGGTTTTTTCTTTCTACCGGGGTTGATCACCTAAATATATCTGGCTATTCTTAGTGTTGGATCACAAACCAGCCGCATGAGCATCACCTGAAGGCTTGTTAGAAATACAGAATCCTAGACCTACCCCAGAATTCTAGACAAGGTGAATCAGAATCTGTATTTTAATTAGATCCCCAGGTGACTTATATGCATAGTAAAGTTTGAGAAGCATTCTCTAGGAGGGTTCAGACCAGATCAGTCTACCCAGCATCATTCTATTCTGCCAATCCTTCCCAACAGTGAGTATCCTCTAGACATGCACTGTCTAGTACAGAAACCACTAGCCACTTGTGGCTATTAAATATTTGAGATCTGTTATCAGTATAAAGCACACAATGGATTTCAAAGACCTAACACACAGAAGTAAATGTAAAATACCTTATTTTTCTATTAATTACATGTTGAAATGATAATATTTTAATATACGAGGTGAAGCAAAGTATACTAAAATTAATGTCACCAATTTCTTCTTACTTTTTTATTGTGGCTACCAGAAATTTTGAAATTATACATATGGTTTGCATTCTTGGCTGACATTGTATTTTTCCCACCCAACACTGCTCTAGACCCTGTTGTCTGCCCACCCATTTGAAATTGTATGACCCACACAGCTGTCCCCATGCTAACTAGCTTCCTGGTTGCAGTCCCGTGATATTCATTCTTTGATATAACTAATAATCCTCTAGTTTGACAAGCCGTTTGGTCCTGACCACCTTCATCAGGTTGCTAATACTCTGGCGAAATGTAAACTTCTTTTTCTGAAAAGTTTAGGTGTGTGAAAAGTTTAGGTGTGAGAAGAAAATGTGGTTTGGATTAGATTGGAGAAAAGGGATCAGGGCTCTGGTTCAGGCTATGCCTTTAAAAATCCCTACGACCTTGCCACATCTCCGTCTCTTCTTCCATCCCCTTTATCTAAAACGTGAGAGATTTAAAACCAGATTATCTTTAAGATCCTGGAAGTCCTTAACATAGACAATAATCTTTTACTCTCAGTTATTTATTATGCACATTTACTATCACTCTAATTAGACTATAGAATCTTTGAAAGCAGACATTTCATCTTGGTTTTTTTTTTTCAATTTTATTCAGGTATAACTGACAAAATTATAAGATATTTAAAGCGTACAACATGGTGATCTAAGCATGCACCGTGAAAAGATCCGCCCCCCACCCCTGCCTTCAAATGAAATAACACCCATCACCTCACATATTTACCCTTTTTTTCCATAAAAGCATTGTAAGTTCTACTCTCAGCAAATTTCAATTAGACAATACAATGTGATCTACTATAGTCACCATGTCATATACCAGGCATTTTATTTTATAGTTCTGTCTCGAACTCCTGGTGCTATCATTAAACTTTGGGTATCTCAACAATTATCTTTGATGAGGAATTTCATGCCCAAGGAAAAACCATTTATTTGTACAGATACAATCTTTAGAAAAAAGTGGAGATTTTTTTTTTTTTAGAAAAAAATTGAGATTTCTTCTACAAAGAAATCGAAGTAGAAACATAGTCCGCAAGCTGTTGAATTTTGAGGTAAGTCCTGCCTGCATATTTGTGCGTGCACATTTGTTTTTAAAACTTTGGCATCTGACTGTAACCTGAGGAATTTTGGTTAAACATTTCTTTATGCAAAACAAAGAATGTTGAGTAGTTAAATATTTTACCTCTGAGGCTAAAATTGAGTTATTTTTTTCCTCCCTTCTGAATGTTTAAGGGGGAAAACCAAGTGTAAATGTTCAAAAGATTTCCAGTCATGAATATCTCATCATCTATGAAAGAATAGTGGTAACCAACACCTTTGAACGGTTAATTAACTCAACAAACGTGTATTTATTTTTAAAGATTTTATTTGTTTATCTGAGAGAGAGAGAGAGAGAGAGCATGCATGTGCGTAACCATGAGTGGGGGGAGTGGGGAGAGGGAGAAGCAGACTCCCCACTGAGCAGGGAGCACAACACAGTGTTCAGTCCCTTGACCCTGGGATCATGACCTGAGCCAAAGGCAGACGATTATCCGACTGGCCACCCAGGTGCCCCTCAACAAACATGTATTACCCATCTTTTACTATAACTGAATGTGTCAGCAGTATTTGCTGAGCATCTACAAAATGTGGAGAGGTCTCTCCCTGGTAATACAGAGACAATGGAAGACTTGTTAGTACCTTCTCCTAAGCATATTACAACCTAATTGAGGAAAGGAGAACGTGCAAAGTGAAAAGGACCAAATGGAAAGTTACATAATACATAAGTAATCAATCAAGAAACATTTTTTGAGCTTCTGTTACATGCATCGTGTACAGCAGATACTTATCTGAACCCTCGACTTACACTCAAGCGCTAATGGCTCAAAGGGGGCTCTCAGATTAACTTGGGTGCTCAAAGAGTTAAGGAATTGTTTTTGAAAGCAGGAAGCCAGGAGAGGGCAACCACGCTCCTGGCAGCAGGACAGATGCCAGAACCCTCAGGTAGCATTTCCCTCCTTCCACCAGAGAAGGTGGGTGAGGTGAAAAACCACAGGGAGGGAATTCAGTCATCTGAAGTTCACCTGTAGACATGTGGTTTGCAGACCACCTGTGGGAGAATCACCTGGAGGTTTTATCATAAATGTGTATTTCTCTGACCTAGTCCAGAGCCAACCCATCAGTGCCTTTGAGGATGAGCTTCAGAATGCTGCACTTTGAATACACTGAAGGTGACTCCTGCACCCTGAAATCTCTGAATCACTCGCTAGATGAGAACAAGAGTGTCAGACTGGCCTGTCTCCACAGCTTTATGGTAAATTGCCCCCTTCTGCTGCCCAGCCTCCCCAAACCCCAGTTTCCCCATTTGTCAAAGGAAAACCATAAATACTATCTGCCTGTAGTCATGTTGCGGGGACCACATGATTCACAGTCTAAGACGCTTAGGCATACAGTGAGCACTCGGTAAATGCAATACAAGTTATAATAAGTGAATGAAAAATTCACCAACTGTAACCAATGAAAATGTATTACACACTTAAAAAATGGTTAAGAGGGTGCTGGCGTCTGGGTGGCTCCGTTGGTTGAGCTTCCAACTCTTGGTGTCGGTCCAGGTCATGATATCACAGCCGTGAGACTGAGCCACACATCAGGCTCAGTGCTCACCGAGGAGTCTGCTTGGGATTCTCTGTCCCTCTGCTCCTCCCCTCACTCGCGTGTTCTCTCCCTCTCTCTGTCTCTCTCTAAAATAAATAAATCTCTTTTTTTAAATGTGTCAAAAGGGTAAATCTCATGATAAATATTTTTTCCACAAGAAAAGAAATTCTAAAGAGAAGAAGAAAAAAATCACCAAATGTGAACAGATGAAGCCGATCCAACAAGGAAATGAGACAGGAAAGTTTTTCAAAGGGCAAAGCCAGGGGTCCAAGCAGGAAGCTGGTCCATTAAGGACATGTTTCCAATGACAACCACTTACTAACCACCGCCTCTATGCCAGGCTACTTTCACATTGACTTGAAAGAGCCTACGATCACCCTATGAAGTAGAAATTTAGTAGGAAAGCTGAAGGTCAGTGAGGTTAAGTACCCAGAGTGAAGTCACACAGCTAGTAAGTCACATGACACACATCAGGCAACAAATTGTATCCTACTCAAATAGCCAGAATCCAAACTTCGAGCCACACAGCCTGCCCTACATGGGGCAGAGATGAGCCAGGTCAGTATCACGTGTGCCCTGGAGTGGAGCCAAATTCTGAGACCAAAGGGTACACCCAGTATCAGGCTTAGAAATGTGGGGTCAGCAAGAGAGTCCTATCACCTATTCTGCCAAGAACCTTCCTTATTGCCCCAAGTTGTTATTAGTAACCGTAAAGATAGACAAATAGCAGATATTGATTTCCTGCCACATGTCTAAAAATGCGGAAATCTAAACCATTGTTCAATTACTCTGCAGTCAAGGTTTGTTATTAGTATTAAATGAATTTTAATTCTTTTAAAAATTTTTTAATTTAAATTTGCCAGGGATTAGCTAAATTTTCTAGGGCACACTTTAAGGAGTATATTGGCTACATTCATTCTGTGCTCTTCTGGATGCTGCCATGTCAAAATGTTCACTCTTAGTCTTTTCAGGTTTGTGAGCCAATGATTTTTTTTTTAACCCAAATCTATTTAAATTAGGATTTTCCTCACTTAGGGAAAAAATCCTAACTATTTGAGAACCACATGTAACTCAAAGGCCATTCCTCTTGTCACAAACTTACACTTAATGTGAACTGATTCTGTGGGTGCAGGACATGGATAGTAAGAGAATTAGGATGGGGAAAGGAAGCTTGGTCCTTAATCCATGGGTAGGGTTAATGCTATTAGGACAAGACCTTCAAAAATAATTTTTTTAAAAAGTGAAGCTAGAAACAATAAAGATGAGATTCATCAAAAGAAAATTAAACTGGAATATGCACCCTTCCTTTCTGAAAGAAGGAAAAATTTAAATAAGAGAACAGAGACTTAGCAAACACATCCCTAGTCTACTAAGGCATGAGGCGAGAGAGGTAGGAAGGGCTCCATTTTTAAAAGAGGTAAGGAGACTAGAATAGAAACAGAAAATGACAAACCGTTTCAATATAGACCGTATTGGGGACAATTTTCAGCAGGAAGAGGCATTAACGTCTAGAATTCTGACTCAAAATTTAAATTAGGCAATTGATTTAGCCTGTTGTTTAGTGGGCAAACTTAGAAAGTCTATCTGAAATTACCGTTACTAGCGAACATCTCATTTTCACATACACCATATGAGAGTTGGAAGAAATAGCCGGCACATAATTCATAATGCTTGAATTCATTCATAATCAGGTCTGTCAGCTGACAGACAAAAGGGAAAACAATTTAAGCACGTAATTCCATTTTAATACAAAAAAATCAATCCCGGGGCGCCTGGTGGCTCAGTGGGTTAAGGCCTCTGCCTTCTGCTCAGGTCATGATCTCAGGGTCCTGGGATCAAGCCCCGCATCCGGCTCTCTGCTCAGCAGGGAGCCTGCTTCCTCCTCTCCCTCTGCCTGCCTCTCTGCCTACTTGTGATCTCTCTCTCTCTGTCAAATAAATAAATAAAATATTTTTAAAAAATCAATCCCTTAAGTAATCTCAGGCAAAGAAATAGTCTATGCCCCCCTAGGTGAATTTTAAAATTCCGTCTGATTCAATAGTATCTGCTTTTAATTTTCCTCATGAGTAACAATTAATAGATTATATAATTCTATGCATCCCTGCAGGTGTCACACAATCAAATAAAAATAGATTAAGTATAGGAAGAGAAGAGAGCCTCCTATTTGGTTAATCCTTTCCAAATAAGAGTCTAATTCAAGGCCCAACTGTAGTTAAAAGATATGAAATGTCTTATTTAGATCTGAAGGACAAGAACTTAATTACAACAGAACATATGTTTCAAAACAGTTGACATTAAAGAGACAATATAACTAAAGAAGTCAGATAACTAGGATGAAAAAATGGAAAAACACATTAGCACAGGGGTGAGAGTTCATCATACCTCATTCAAATCTTTAAACTTCAGGTATATTTGCTTTATAAACTTAGGAGTGCCTTGAAGATGCAGAGTTAATGTATAATCATTCCAAGTGACTGTGTTAACTGCTGCTGTTCTAGTTTATGCAAATTAAGAACTGGGCATCAGTGTGGAGTTTCCTAATGCTAATGTGGGGATAGACTACATGTATTTTCCTCTGGCCATTGAGTCCAGTGTATTTCGTCTGTGCCTTTTACGGCCCTGTACACATTACATTATGGTCAGTTGTTTATATGACCCATGCTTCCCTGGACGGTAAACTTTTCCAGAGACAGAAACACCTTTTGCTCATGATCTTTCACACTGTTTCTAGCACAATGCTGAACCAAAATGAGCCTTGGCAAAAGTGAACGAATGTCTCCCTTTTAATTTGTAATAAAGATTAGTACTTTTTGCCAATGAAGTTAAAGCAAGAATTGTGAAAACATTCTGCCATGATGTTTTGGTATACTAACATCAGAAATATATCTGTGAACCATTTTTTAAAGATTTATTTATTTATTTTAGAGAGAGAGTGAGAGGGGGAAGGGCCGAAAGAAGAGTGAGAGAGAACATCTCAAGCAGATTCTCTGCTGAATACACTGTCCGACTGAGGCGTGAGATCATGACCTGAGCCAAACCCAAGAATCCGAAGCTTAACCGACTGAGCCACCCAGGTACCCCTGAACCATTTTTATAGACAATATCCAAATCCAGGATAAGATGGGAGAAGGATTCTCTTCAAAATTGAATAAAACCAGGTTTAATAAAGGTGTTTTAATATTATATATGGATTTGTCCATTAATTATAGCATATCAATTTTTAAAATAAGGTACACACTCTGCTTTATTTTATGTATGGTTTTTAAGTGGTGATTAGTAATAGCAGTATTTTAATATTATTTTATTATTATTATAGCAATTAGTACTATTTAAATGGTAATATTTTTTAATTTAAAAGATGTTTTAAAACAGAATAAATGAGAGGAAGTGTGATCTCAGTACATCTAATCCCAAGGAAATCCATGGTAGACCATGAGGCCTTAAAACCAAGTGCTGCAACCCATGCAGAAGTTTATTTAACTGAGAACATAACCGGCAAGAAACAGCATCATCCTTAAATTGGCTGGTGCAAAACAAATCAATAAAAGTGATGAAAGGTCATCAATTACACCCTACACCATTTCAATCCCATCCCCAACCCTATGTTTCAGGCTTTGTACCCAACCAGCCAGAGATACCCCACTTGGAAGTTCTGTAATAAAGTGCCCTCCCACCAGGGAGCAGACTCAGGACCCAGATTGCCCGAGTTCAAGTTAGCAAGCTGCTTAACCTCAGCTTTACCATCTGAATAATGTGATTAATAAAGAGCTCTACCTCACAGAACTGATGGGAGTGTAAAGGGGTCTGGCACATATGAAACGCTGTCTAAGTGTTGAGTAAAAGATAAAATCCTACGTGAAGCCTTCCATAAGGGTAATGCAATCCTACCCACTGTCTTTCTTTCCTTTTCTTCTAAATGCCAAGCTCCTTCTTGTTTCAGAGTTTTTATCCCCTTTTTGGTGTTTCTGCCATTTCCTTCTGGTTTTAGCCCCAGAGGCGGTGGGAGACTTCCTGAAGTGATACTATTTTGAACAACATCCAAGTTTTTTCTGCAATGGCTTCCATCTTGATGGAGTTTAAGAGGACAACAGGGAGCTGTCAACAAGGCAGATACTGTCCTTGAATATCATTAGTATAATGTCATACAAATTCAGGAGTCATAGAGTTCATATTGTCTTAGACCGAAGCTCTGACTTCTCCACTCATTGGCCAAGGTAACCCTGAGTCAATCACTTAATTCCCCACACAGCATTGTTCTCTCCAAAATTGGGATAATATTTGTACCTACCTTCCAAAACTGTTAAAAGGATTTCATGTAGTGATGAGTTTGGAAGGGCCCTATCCTCCTGAAAGGGTTTAAAGCATAGTATTATTTTTGTTGTTATTGTAAGTTGCTATTATTCTGTCCACAGAATAAGGAGTAGAGTTCAAGGGTATCATCTCGTAGCTAAGCATAAGTCTTCATCTTGATAAATACATTTAGTTCTAGTTCGTTGTGGTTGATTAGTTAGTTGCGGTCCTGTATGACACAATGAAAAATTATGCCAGGTGTAAAGACAGTTCCTATGTACTATGTTGTCATAGACTGGACTCTGTCACACTAGACAGCTTAGTCGAGGTAATCATTTGGTAATACAATTGGAATGTGTTAGGTATGTTTTCTTTTTTTTTTTTTTAATTTTATTTATTTATTTTTCAGATCGAGAGAGAGAGAGAGCGAGCACACGCACGCACAGGCAGACAGAGGCAGAGCGAGAAGCAGGCTCCCTGGCGAGCAAGGAGCCTGATGTGGGACTCGATCCCAGGACGCTGGGATCATGACCTCAGCCGAAGGCAGCTGCTTAACCAACTGAGCCACCCAGGCGTCCCGGTATGTTTTCTTTTTATAAAAGCTTCCCCACACCTGACAGACCAAAAACAAAACAAAACAAAAAGAAAAGAAAAAACAGTATCTCATGGAAAAAAATAAAAGAAGGAAGGATGCAAAAAACTAATATCTGAGGGCCTACTATATGCTAGACATGAAAGGAAAATATCAGGCTCAGCACAGCTTTCATGGCCCAAGGACCAAGGCCAGCAGTGTGGCAGAACCCTCCCAAGGTCAAGGCATGGTTACAGAAACTGTGGCCTATTTTAAATGTTTTACATTTAAAAAATCAATACCTTGAACAAGAAAGAAAAAAATCCAATGCACCACCATTGCACTAGCCATAGATAATTATATTTTAAAACATCAGTTCAAAGTATGCTCCAGAGCCTGCTAACAGGTCATACATAGAAAGGTGTGTCGTGAATGACTTCTACTTTCGGTTCCTCCTGTCCTGGTAACTGTAAGTATAACCTCGCTTGCAGATAACAGTCAAGACCTGACTTGTGAGTGTGAGGCTTGAGCCAGCAGTACTCCATCCTCCGCCAGCAGATGGGCCCTGTTCAAAGCAGGGTGTTTTGACCTAACCCTCTGATGTAGCCATTTCATGTCAAACCACCTTTTCAACATGTGAAATCACTGTCTTTTCAAAAACAGAAAAGAGATGTTCCTGACCAGAATAGGATTCAGGCCTTATGAGGCCCCGGTCATACCTGAAGGATAAAGAATAAATTTGGTGTGAAAATCAGTATTTATTTCAAATGAAAAAAAAAACACAACATGTTACACATTTTAATAACCTGCAAAAGCACAAGCATAAAAAAAAAAAAACCAGAAAAATAACAATTTTTTATTAACTCCCTGATACACCTTTAAAGAAGTTTTCCTATATTTTTTGACTATATGCTTCTTGGTCATATCTTCAGATGCCAATGATTTTGTAATAACTGTCCTTAGAGAGAATAGGAAGATAATTCTATTTGTCTTAGCATCATGGATCAAAATTTACATTTAATTATTAACAATTTAGAAAAGCTGTTGATAGTTACTGATAGTTTAGCACCACAAATTGTTATTGGCAAATATACTACATTCTTAGGATTTTTATCAAATTCTGGAAAACTTCCATTTCCTTCAGAGATGACCTGTAAGATTTCAGGACCTTGAGTTTTCTTGTGCAGTGACCAATCTTAAATACTCTTTGAATGAACAGAATTTAATAACCCGTCAATGAACTTGTAATACTTACACATTGCAAGTTTTATGTTATCACTGTCAGTGTCACTATTTCATATTAAGTCAGTTAGAACTGTAAATATTTTTCCATTATATCCATGTAATTCAACGATATGTTGGAATGCATAAAATATACGATGTCATCAAGATATAAAGTACTACAAAGTCTGTCACAGGGTTATATATACGTGTCCTATAAACATAGCATTTCTGATAAATTCCCTGTCTAAAGATTTCTAAAATATTTCTAAATGTATCAACTACATTGTCAAATATATTCCTGGCAGCAAAGATCCTCAGTTTTGATGGGACCTTGATGGGAATAGAATGATTCTGTCACAATTTTGCCTGCCTGACTAGAAGAATTTTCCACAGATGGGCTTCTGGATCCATAGAATTCAAACCATGTTTCTCCTCCAGCATCCACATATGTTCTAACCCAGTCCACGTTACCACGTGAGCTCTGGCTTTACACTTCTGGGTCATGTTGGTGAGTGGAAGCAACAGACGGCAGGGGTGAGCCTGTAATTTCTATACCAAACAGGGAGCTAAATAGTTCTATGTGGATATGACCATAATCAATGTGAATACATCCCTCAGGCATAAACATAAATGAATCTCCAACTCAACTTTTCTGCAGTCTGTTCTCTAAAAGGCCTGCGGCAACCCCAGTGCCACCGGACAGGAAGGGCAATGTGACCAGAAGAGGTGAGGGTGGAAAGAGAAAGCAGCCTTCATTAATGGAAGTTAAGTTATTTTACTTTTACACATTTTGTAAAAGCAAATGGCTCTATCTACATATTACTAGGACCCTGGCAGGGCTTTTGAAGGGATCCAAGCAAATGAGGGGCTTTGACATTATGCTTCAACATTTTGCGATAGATCTGCTTTGATCCCTGACTTTTATTCCATCCCTAACCTCAAGCTTGAGGGTTTCTTTTTTTTTAAAGATTTATTAATTTGAGAGACAGGTGAGAGGGGCAGAAGGAGAAAATCCTCTAGCAGACTCCTCACTAAGCACAGAGCCCTATGTGGGGCTCCACTCCATGACCCATGAGATCATGACCTGAGTGAAACCAAGAACTGAATACTCAACTGACTGAGCCAACTAGGCACCCCTTAATCTTGTATTTCTGTTTTATTTTATTCTGTATTTGTATTTTATTCTGTATTTGTATACAGAATGTGTTATTCTGTATTAATGAGCTTTGATTTTAAAATCAGAAAACAGCACAGGTCAAAGTCTATTGGGGTTGATCAAGGCTAATCATCTCTTCTCCAACCTCCATTTTGAAGGAGCTTAATTAGAAGTTCCTACACAGAATGGACCACTGAGAGAACCATTAGAAATTTAACTAAGTGTTTTCTGGGAAGCCTGAAGAATATGGGATCTTATTATCCTACAAATATTCTCTTCTGATTCCCACCTTCACCTTGCTCAGTAGATAAGATATACCCACTCAAATAAGGTTATAGAATTAAGAAGTCAATCTAATGGTGTTCATCCTATAGATTTTCAAATTAAAAGATGGAATGAATACTTCAGTTAGGTGAGCTCATCTATTTATTAATTAAAAGCAAATGATAATGGCAACTGTCATTTCAGAGATACACCAAGATATTGAGATATAGATGATGCCTATGAATTCTCAGAAAATAAGCAGCCTCCTAACCTAGGATGATGGGTGACCCTTTCTGAGATTGGCAAATGTATTAAGACTCTGATTGTTCTTTCTGTGTTGTTTGACACCCATTTGAGACCATATTTCTCTACCATCCTTCCCCCAACCTTCAACCCTGACATTAACCCACCGTTGATTTCATCTCATTCCTAATCCCTACCCCAGGAAGTACAGGTTGGAGATAGAGTGAAGTTCAAAGACAAGATAAATTTGACTTGCATATTATCCATAATTAAAATAGACACACTTTAGGGTTTACTTTTAGATTATGTCAAACTATTTCCCCCTCAATATCACTGAATCAAATGGCTACATCCAAGCATCAAGAACCTTAGTGAATTAAGTTATGAAGCAAAAATCATAGAGGATGATATACATTTTGATTAAATTCTTAAAGAATAAATTTGTCTAAGGAACACCTGGGTGGCTCAGTCGGTTGAGTGTGAAACTCTTGATTTTGGCTCAGGTCATGATTTGAGGGTCATGGGATAGAGCCCCGCATTGGGCTCTGCAGTGGGCATGGAGCCTGCTTGAGATTCTCTCTTTCTGTCTCCCTCTGTCCCCACCCACTCGCACAATCTCTTTCTCTAAAAAAGAAAGAAAGAGAGAAAGAAAGAAAACAAATTTATCCCCATATTGCAAAATATTTCTGGGTAGAACATCACAACACATTTCTAAACTCTACCACCTCTCTTATCATTCTCTGGCAGCTTATTTTAGGGAAGTGTCTCAACAGGTATTTTCAATAGAACTGAATTTTAAGGAGCTTAAAAAGCATACTCTCCCCTATCATTCTGATGTCAGATTATAAATAAAGCAGCCCACAGTAACTCTCTCATTCCAGGGTGCTTTGGGGCAGAAATTTCACTTCACTAGGGAAGAGAAGCCTAGAAATGACAGGGAATCATCTTCTGGTGGAAGAATGCCAAAGAAATCTCAGATTGTTCCAATGTGAGTGGCATTCACATATCATACATCCCTCCACTGTAGGACCCCTTTCTTGAGTCAATACCATGAAATTTAGTAAAACGGATCTATAAACTTTATATTTGACATCTTTTTCCTTAAGCTGACCTTTATTTCAGTGCATGTCTCCAAGACTAGGCATTCACTCATCCATCCATCCATCCATTCATCCATTAAGGAATGATAACTTCCTATGTGCTAGGGAATGAAGATACCGCAGTAAGTAGAAATGGTGTGGCTATTGCCTTCATGGAGCTAACAGTTGAGCAAGAAAGATTGATAGTAAATAAAACATTACTCAAATGATGGATTAATCATAGAGAGGATTTCCCTCTGCTGCCAGGAGTACTGTTTTGCCACTCAAGGTTGGGGAGGAAAGATGTAGGCTAAGACCCCCCAAATCCATACCTCTTTACTACAAAGCCAAGATAAAGGGTTCTACTCTAGCCCCCAAAATTGTAAGGAATGAGGATCCTTATTAACCTGGCAAGCTTCAATCACTGAGCCCATGCCTGAAACTTCTGATCATAAGCCCACCCTGTGTGCTGGTGGTCAAGAAGACATGTTATCAAAAGAGTGGAGATGAGGGGCACCTGGGTGGTTCAGTAGTTAAGCGTCTGCCTTTGGCTTGTGTCCTGGTCCCAGGGTCCTGGAATCCAGCTCCATGTCAGGCTCCCTGCTTGGCAGGAAGCCTGCTTCTCCCTTTCCCACTCCTGCTTGTGTTCCCTCTCTCACTGTGTCTATCTGTGTCAAATAAATAAATAAAATCCTTTAAAAGAAGAAGAAGAAGAAGAAGAGTGGAGATGGGTAAGTTTGCCGATCAGACCAAAACAAAAAGGCCATAGCCCTATATCCGTATCTCTAAAGGCCATAAGGACCTGGGGCTTATTCTAAGAGCAAGCAGAAAACCAGTTCAATATTTTAAGTGAGAAAATGATGTGATCAGATTTTTTTTTTTAAAGCTACCCTGTCTGTGCTGTGAATAATGGTATGAATGGGAACAAGAATAAAGGCAAGGAGAACAACTAGAAGGTTTTTCCAGGCAAGAGATGATGATATCTTAGTTTAGGGTGGTGGCTCTGATGATGGAAAATGATAGATAAAGTCAGAGCTGTTTAGGAGATAAAATAGCAGGTGACTGAGCATGAAAGGATAAGGAAAAGAGAGAGGTCAAGATAATCCCAGTGATTCTGAACCCGGCTGCTCATTAAACTCACCTGAAGACCCTCATCCCCAAAATTCTGATTTCATTAGTTAAGCAGGGGGCCCAAACACAGGTATGTTTTCTATGCTGCTCAGATGTTTCCAATATGAAGTCAGGGTAGAGAACCCCTGAACTAGGTGGGCAAGACTTCCCAAGGTAGAAACCACCTGAAAGGAAGGGAGTTTGAAGGGAAATTCCATGAATTTCCATCCTATGTGGGTCTTGTCTGAGGAGCCCAAGTTATACGTCAAGCTTGGAGTTGGACATACATGTCTAAAGATACAGAGAAGATCTAAATTAGAGATAGGTGAAAGTGACTGACATTTACACCGAGATAGAAGTCATGGCAGAATATACAATTACTGAGGGAGGGAGCATAGTGAGAAAAAAAAGAGGGCCCTGAAATCCCCTTCATTCAAGATAGAAGATGGTGAGTCAGCTAAGAAGACAAAGAAGGAGTGCTGGTAAGTTAGAAGGAAACCAGGAAAATGGGGTGTTGCCAAAGTCAATGCAAGAGAATGTTTCCAGAAGAGAGTGTGTAAGTGGCTCAAAAGCTGTGTTTAATTTTGGCAGGGCCTGGAACTCCAACCGTCAAACCTCTGGGTTGATTTCGAGCCCTCCCCGTGGTAAGTCTCTACTTTGGCAAGATAGCTATTCGCAAGAAATTATTATTTAAAGGTCAAATTGTAGGAGACTTGAAAGCCTAGTTTTTCAGGATTTGGAAAACAAATACAATTTCAGTTCAGATACTAAACATAAAAGATAACATTCTTTGGGTACATGCACTCGTGACTTCTAGTACTTGGATGTATATTATGTTCGCCTATTTGTGGGTTTAAATTTGGCAAGACCTGCACTCTTTTAGGGTTCAGTAGCATTCTTTCTGTTGCCAAGCCTACCCCGGGGCAAAACAAACAAGAGTGATCTTTCAGGACTTGCCCCCTCGTTAGGCCGCTACCAGACCACGTACAGATTTTTGTCACTATCATGAGGTCCATACCATTTTATTGTATTTCTTTACATGTGTGTCTCTTCTCGAGTTCCCTGAGGGCTGGTAATGATCTTCTATGAGCTTATATCCCCAGCACCTATCACAATGCCTACCACTTGGTATGTACTGAATAAATGTTTGCTGAATGAGTGGAAAGTTGCATAATATTTCTGTGAGTTCATGGACAGCCAATCTGGAAATTCCATCTCTAAGTATTCTTTCATCATAGACTGTAAAATATTGTTTAAATAAAGGATGTGGTTTATCCATGTTTAAGTTTTAGGTCAATTTTCTATGGAGTTAGTAAAATCTCGTTCCAATACAAATTACTTAATCCCTTGGTGCCTTGGGTTTTCTGCCTATAAAATAAGAAGGGCGATGTTGATTTCCCTTGGAGCTGCAGTGTGGATTGTCAAAGTTAGAACTCTGTTTGGCCCATAAGAGGTACTACTTGGGTCTGAGGACCAGTTGATAATCATTTCTGGTTTTTCTCTGAGTGTATGTCCGTTCAGATGCGAGGGGGTAACAAGTAAGTTCTCTGGATCTATTTACAGCTGCTTTTGGTACAGTTGCTGAAGGCTGAATTGTGTGACCAGTAAAGGATTTCCCATGCTAGGAGCTGGGTTCATCGTGTCATTCGTTGCCACAGGGATGATTTTTCTGGAGGGATCCAGCCCCTTTCTGCCTGGACATAGAGTAAATGAAGTTTCGGTGCCCTTCAGGCAGAGCCAGGCTAGCCACAGCAAATGTAGTCAAAACTGCCTTGAAGTTCATGTCAGATTTGGATCCATTTATTCAGAGCCAGTCTCCCCTCTAATTCAAGTCTGCTGTTCAGTTGATCTAAGGGTCTCTTGGTGACAAATCTATTAGAGCAGTAAGAGATTACCTTAACCAGAGCAATCTCTCCACAATTTAAGTACTATAAGGCAGGGGTGCCTGAGTGGCTCAGTTGATTGAGCGACTACCTTAATTAAGCTCTGGTCATGATCCTGGAGTCCTGGGATTGAGTCCTGCATCAGGCTCCCTACTCAGCAGGGGATCTGCTTCTTCCTCTGACCTCTCCCTCTCATGCTCACTCTCTCTCAAATAAATAAAAATAAATAAATAATACAATGCATTTTTATTTATTATAGGTCCATTTGATACATAGTTCCCCACTGATTGAGCACTGATTATGATTCAGACTTTCGAAGTACTTTTCAGCATTATATGTTCACATGGTTATTATACCATTTCCATTTTATAAATGCAGAGAGTGCAGTCAGAGACATTAAAAAATCTGCCCAGCACCATGCAGCAGCTGGCAATAGGCAGAGACCAGAAGAAACTAATCTCCCTGACTCCCAGTTCAGCCTCCTTCCTACTAGACATTCATCTTCTCTCTGTAGGTCTTTCATATGCTATTATGTTAAAGCTAAATTTCATCCTCATTCAGCTGAATATTTACAGTCCCACCTTGAAAGACATGCTTGTGGGTTTTCTTGTCACTTAAGATTATTTTGAGGCCAAAAAAGTGAAACGAAAGCAAGTATAATATTTAGTTGTCTACTTGCTGAATGATCTTGATAGATTTTAACTGAGACTTAAATTTTCATTTTTGTTCAGTAATTTGTATTATTGTGTTTGTTTCAGTACAGAAATAACATTCAAATCTGTGATCACTGTTGTTCACTTACTTTTGTTCATTTACTTTTAAAAAGTCAAACTGTCTTCGACAGCTTTTCAAATTCTTGTGTTTCCCATACCATAGGCACATTATCTCATAGATTTATCAGTAGTTCTACCCTTGGAGCTGAATGTGAATATGCAATGCATTGACTGTTTAAGGAGGTACTCTCCTGGTGAGCAGATGCCAGCTGCCCCTTGCCTGGTAACTTCAAATGAGTCTGGGTTTCATGTGCTCTTAATACTATACCAAGGAAGATTTTTATATATTCTTTGATTTACATCCACAAGGACCTAATAGCTTCATGGGAACCAGATAAAAATTAATAAAAGTCATGTTGTGGTCCATTTTCTCCAGTTCCATTTTCTCCAAAAAGTACTAGGTAGGCTGTACAGCCAACATAAGAGCACGGGTCAAATTGACCCTGTGAATTGAAAGTATTAAAGGGTTTTCCTCTCAGGTGTCAACTCCAAATGATTGGTAGTAGC
Organism: Mellivora capensis; assembly: GCA_004024625.1. Lineage (NCBI taxonomy): Eukaryota > Metazoa > Chordata > Mammalia > Carnivora > Mustelidae > Mellivora > Mellivora capensis. The sequence continues at coordinate 64,029 of PISX010008198.1, read as the reverse complement.
TATCTGAAATACTGGGTTACGAAAGATCCTGAGGCTGCATTCTGGCTTAGTGGAAAGAATGGATGATCTGTTTGTGATGTCATCCATGGGCAGTGGGGAGTTGCGGCAAGGCTGTGCAACCTGCCAGAATTTGGAGTCATGGAAGAGGACAGTGGCCTTAGTAATAACTCAAATAAAAACCCAGCTGCAAATGAGGTATACATCACTTTACAATAGCAAGAGCCCCATTTCACATATGACCTCAAAGAAAACTTATGGATGACAGGCTTCCAGTTATTTAAAACAAAACAAAACAAAAAAACTGATATGCAAAGAAATACAGAGAAGGGTAGAGGAGAGGCTATTGTTTAGGAAGGAGACAAAGAGACTGTGTTCCTGCAATGTCTCTGTGCATACAGGGACAAGGGTACTGTGCCCAGTTAGTAAGGAGGAATACCAGATCTGGCAAAACTTTCCCTCTTGCAAACTTAGAGGACAGCTTAGCTGAGGATGGGAGCAGGAAGCCTGAGTTAGTACATTCCAGCAGAGAAATACAGAGGGACCGTGCTGGTGGTGTTGACATTTGAGCTGATCACACTAGCAAAATAGGTGTCCAAATGTCAGGGATTCCTATATGGAAAGCTTCTCTTCTGATGACCTTGAGCAGCACTCCCGTTGAGACTTAGAATACTCTAAGATGCTTGTTATTGGTGTTCTTTGTGGTGTGGACAGCTCCTCCTCATACACTATGTCTGTCTAATAGGTTACATTTCTCTGCCTTGAAACATTCACTGTGTAGAGGAGGGAAAACACGCAGCATTAAATTGCAGCTCAAAGTGGTGCCTGTATCACACAGACACTGAAGAGGTACAACTGGAAGCAGATAACCTCCTCTGTCTGGGAGGGACAGGGCAGGTTTCTCAGAAGAGACAAAAAAGCCAGTTTATTGGGCAGAAAACCGTGAGGAATTCCTTCTAGTCCTAGAGAAAAGGATAGGCAGAGGCATGGAAGCAACAGCACGGTCAGTCAACAGCAACAAGTTCAAGGTCCCTGGAGCACATAGTGAGAGAAAGGAGTGGGTAGAGGGTCTAGATCATGAGGGGTCGGAAAGCCATGGAGGGTTTTTAAGCAGAGATGTGGCATGCACCTCTTTATTGTCTGGTGTTGGCAGTCCTGTAGGGACTGGGTTGGAAGAGCAAGAGAGAGGTGCTGGCTGGGAAATCACTCTAGTTGTCCTGGGTAAAAGAAAAAAAAAATATGAATATAGGCAGATTCAAGAAATACTCAGAATTAAAATGACCAGGACTTAAATATGTTGGGTGAGGGGAAAGGGCAAAAGAGGAAGAAAAGAGTTCAAGATGGCTCCCGGGTTTCAGGCATAGGATGATAACAGGGTCATTACTAGGATGGGGAAGACAGGAGGAACAGTGGGTTTGGGATTCTCTGCATGCCACCTGTAACACCAGGAGCTACTTCAATAATGACCAGTCAAGAGCATCAGCTTTGAAGTCAGTTAGGATTCAGTAGCTTCCCTCCCGTTCAATAGCCACATGACATCAAACACGTTAGTTAGCTTCTCTGAGACTCAATTCCCTAATGGTAGAGGTGAGATAATACCAGTGTGCAGTTCATAAAGCTGATGTTGAAGTTATATGAGGTTATGTATATGGGATACTGACTAAAGCTCCTGGTGCATAATAAGAACCCAATAATTTTAGCTATTTTTGATTCAGTAAATACATTGCTCTTTCCTTTTTACAAGGTAAACAATAGGATAAAAAACATTTTTTAGTCTTCTGGCCATATTACATTCACTTGCTATTTTTGTTTCACTGGCTTGATCTGAATTTCTGCTAAGGCATTTATGGTATAACACATAAAAATTACTCTTGAATGGCCCTCCAATCTAAGGATTTACCATTGCCTTCTTGATCAACAAGCTTCCTGGGAACCTGACCCTAGGAGCCCATGCTTAGGAAAGGACAAGGTTGTCCTCTTTGGATTATGCTGGGATTAATCCCAATCCAATCAGTACTGTGACTTGGCTTCTTGTGTCCTTTCATCCAGGTCTTGTATGTTATCCTTAACAATCACAGGCAATGAACAAAATTCTTAAGCCCATAAGGTAGATGGTGCTATCCAGAGTGTCCAACACAGGAATTGGCACAGAGCAGGTATTCAGTAAATTTTGGCAGAGTGAACACATTGCACCGCCTATACTGAAATCCCTAGCCTCAACAAACAACCCTTGCACCATGCCAATCCCTAAACTCTTCTTCCTTTTACCCAAGTCATGTGCCCTGAGAAGAAATATTTTTAGCATGAAGAATGTACTTCATGTACTTTCAAAGTATGTAAATGGAGTATTTAATCTGCCAATCAGACAGTGAAGATGATAAACTAAATATGGATTAAGAAACCAGTGGTGATATGGGTAAATTTCTTCAAGTATACATTGATAAACTAAAATGGTTTTACCATGTAGTGATCCATAGGTCGACCAGTTTTCCCTGAATGTGAATGTGTCCACCCAGACAACTCAGGACAACATGAATTCAAACTTATGGGTGCTTGTGTTTTTCAAACCCATTGAAAAGCACCTAATTTAAGGATCTGTGATTTAATGAGCCTTTCAAAGCTGAAAATATATCCCACTGAGACTTAAAACAGAAAATAGATTTAAAATAGAAAAAAATTAAACAAAGCTAGTTTTGTGTTTCACAGACACAGAAAGGTGCCAGAATTATTTACTGCTTTCTGGACTTTGCATTATGACCAAATTGATATTTTCCAGGTTTTTCATTAACTTAAAATATTCTGAGGTAAACACATCATTTGCCGTGATTAAATCCAAGGTGTTTCTGCAACTTCCTTCTGAGCAGCTAAAAAATTAGGCCAAGAGGTAAGAGTTCTGGTCGACCTCTTTGTGAAAGTAGTGCTGGAGAAAATGTACAGATTTCATCAGACAGCTTCACTGATTTTCTAACAGACCCACAAACAGAAAGTCCACAGGCAGAATCACGTTGCAAAATCTTCTAGTCCAGAACTTTCTCACCTCTAAAAGCAGAAATCATTCCACCTTGTTTTAAAAATTCTCATAGATTTTCCAAATTGCAAAAGAACCTAGAGTAGACCTGCCCACCCTCACACCTACTACACTGACCCTCTATAAAGAGCTCTGCAGGAGTGAGACTTTCTACTACCTCCCTGGATGGTTCTAGGCTGGGCCAAGTAAATAGATACACAGCTCTCAGAATTCACTAGGATTTCAAATTTCCTTCCCAACCTGAATTAGACTGATTAATTCAACTTCTGTTTTAAAACAGATGGAAGATTAAAGGTAAATAGAAAAGCTAATTCAATTTAACCTTTTCTTTCCCCTCTATGAATTCTACCTCTCAATCTTGGAGACAGGGAGGGACATCCCTAGGAATGGACTCCACTGGATTCATTAAGTCCATCTGATGGAGAGAGAATGTCATAAAACTGGCCATTCCTTGCTACCAATGTTAGAGGCCCCATGGGTCACCCAGGAGAGTCCTGAGTAAATTATCTGGAGAACACTCAATAAGAATGCCCAGGACAAGTTAAAAAAAACAAAAACAAAAACAAAACAAAAAACAACTTTTCATGGATCCCAGCTATCTGATTCAGTATATAGCTAAATTTTGGATGCTTGCTTCTTGACCCTTTCAAAACCGAGTCACAAGCAGAAATAGAATATACTTCTTATTCACTTATTTTATATCCACATTCCCTACACCTTATATTCTCCCAGGACAAGACCAGACCTTCACGGTGTTGTCCAGAATGGCACGTCCCCCTGACATTCCAAGACTTAGTATATAGTGACGGGCTAAAGTTCACTCACATTACCTGGTTCATAAATATAACTTCTTATGATTTCAGTGAATAAAAAATAACATCAATATAGGCTATAACATATGTGGAGTGAGGCACTCAGAGAAAGAGAGTGTTTTAAGATCATTTCATTATCTAATATACCCAATGTAGGTCAATTTTAATTGCTTTTTTTTTTAATGAGTTTTTTTTTTTTTAGATTTATTTATTTACTTATTTGACAGAGAGAGAGAGAGATCACAAGTAGGCAGAGAGGCAGGCAGAGAGAGAGGGGGAAGCAGACTCCCCACTGAGCAGAGGGCCCAATGCAGGGCTTGGTCCCAGGACCTTGAGATCATGACCTGAGCCGAAGGCAGAGGCTTAACGCACTGAGCCACCCAAGCACCCCTCAATTTTAATTGTTAAACAGTTCTTAAAATTGAGTTGAATTTCGCTTCCTTAGGACCAACTCTGTCCCTAATTCTGTCTCTGGAATCAATCATAGTACCCTTTCAGACATGGAAATTTTTTTAAAGAAAGGTTTAATTCCTTGCTTGGCAACTGTGGCTGCTCCTTCAAAAATAAAGCTTGAAATTTTAAATTAATGCATTTGGTGTATAATCAATCAATTGACCAAAACCTTGAGCACCTACCAAAGTGAGATACTGCCCTCAACACTGAGAATTATTGGCAGTAATTAATCAAGTTATTCCTAAGGGATTAGTTTCCACTAGTTCTGTTGTTGTTTTGTAGTGTCTCCTTTGAAGAGAAAATCAGTTAAATAACAAATGGGGGGGGCAGGGGCAGAAGGAATTAAAATGATGTAGTGTGTGCTAGCTGCAAACGTAACCTGGAGGAAAAGAGGGAGTAAATATAAGGTAAGAAGTAGTAATAGTCATTGGCTTATAGGAACTCCAGGTACTTAATATTTATTATTTCATCCATTTTTATCACAACTCTGGAAGGTGAGTTTTACTCACAATTTACCAAAAAGGAAACTGAGGTTTTAACAGTTTATTTAAATTGCCCAAAATAATACATTCCTGTGGAGGAGCCAGGATCCACACCCAAATCTAATCCCAAAGTTCTACTCCTTTAACTGTGTAGTAACTCATTACTTGCAAAGAAATCAGTACAGGAGCATTACCACTTATCTTGGGATTTGATACTGTATGAGAATGGCTAATAGTACATACACTTTTCTGCTGTTAGTTTTATATATAGACCAACCAAAAAAAAATTTTTTTTATTTTCTGAACACTCACAAGTCACTGAATTTTAATGTAATTGTGTATAATTTTTACCTATTTGGTGTCTCCAAATTGGCAGGTAGGAAACTTTTATAGAATGACGATTAGTAATAAAAAAATTTAAAAGAGAACATGCCATAGAGAAGTTTGGAGAGAGAAAACCACTTGACCATCTGTTTTTCAGGATATTTTAAAGCTGTTAAAATCATTGAGTGTGGGTAGGAGTGAAACTAAGTTTAGAGGAGAGCAAATTTCCTCTGCACACCCCAAAGGAGATGGTAGGACTCTCACAGTGAAATTGCAACTAAGGACATCCCTGTGGCTCCCATCTGGATCATTCAGTTTAACTCTGACCAGGATTCTGCTTTGCCTTCCTTTTTTTTTGCTAATGGGCCACCCCTCAGCAGGAAATGGCTTAAGCCATCCTGTCAGAGTACCCATACTCTGCCACCTATTTTTCCATCATATCCATTTCTCCACGTTCTAAGAAGAATCACAGTACCCGTTTTCAAGACCCTCTATGCATTTTCCAGTGATGGGGGACAGATCCAGCTCAACTTGTAAACAAGGCACTTGAGTCTTAGCAAAAGAATAGGTGATGGAGGGATGTGGTTTTGCTCAGCGTACCGTACCATCTGTGACACTGGCCATGCAGCAGCGGCACATTCCTCATGGAGGGCAAGGCTCCTCACCATGGTCTTGACTCCCAAATTATTCCCAATGCCAGTGCCTGTAATTAACCTCATTCATTTGGTGTAGGAAACAAAGGCAGAAGGAAATGCAGATCAAATTAAATGTCCTTACAACCTGCAGCCTTTTGACAAATCCTCGAGGCAGGCAGAGTATAATGTTCCTCTAGAAAACTCCCAACTGTCTTAATGTCAATGCCTTGCTGAAGGGAAAAGCAATCTTAGTTTGCCAATAGAAAGGCCTCCTGTATTCTGTGATTCTTCTTTAGCATATGAAAATCCTTTTGGAACTTCCCTTATCTTTACTTTCCCCCCCACCCCAAAGGATATAATCAGTTGCCACTCATAATCCTGGGGCAGCAGGGAGCATCAAGCAGCAGGTGGGGTCCTGTCCCTGTAGTTTAATAAAACCACCATTTTGTGCTGAAGATGTCTCAAGAATTCTTTCTTGGCTGCCGGCTCCAGACCTCACCCCACCGAAACTCACCTGCGTTTCAAAACTGCATCCCCTGGGGACGCCTGGGTGGCTCAGTTGGTTAAGCGGCTGCCTTCGGCTCAGGTCATGATCCCAGCGTCCTGGGATTGAGTCCCACATCGGGCTCCTTGCTCGGCAGGGAGCCTGCTTCTCCCTCTGCCTCTGCCTGCCATTCTGTCTGCCTATGCTTGCTCTCTCTCTTTCCCTCTCTCTCTGACAAATAAAAAAAAACAAAACAAAACAAAACAAAACAAACAAACAAACAAACAAACAAAAAAAAACTGCATCCCCTGACTTAGCAGGTGGGAGGTATGGAGAAAGGCTCAGCAGGGCTCTGAATGGCATCCTCCCTCCGAAGCTAGCAAACAGCCAAGATGCTTGCAAATGCATGTTTCCAACTTCCCTACCAAGTTTTTTCCACTAGAAACCTTGAATGGGTCTTTTGTGTTATAACCTCTTTGAAAGTCTATAAAAGTTCAATATGAAATGAAAAGGAAAAGAGTTCAATGGAGGGCGCCTGGGTGGCTCAGTGGGTTAGGCCTCTGCCTTCGGCTCAGGTCATGATCTCAGGGTCCTGGGATTGAGCCCCACATCAGGCTCTCTGCTCAGTGGGGAGCCTGCTTCCCCCTCTCTCTCTGCCTGCCTCTCTGCCTACTTGTGATCTCTCTGTCGAATAAATAAATAAAAATCTTAAAAAAAAAAAAAAAGAGTTCAATGGACAAATCTTTGTATCTGACCCTGCAGCACATCGGTCTCATTTTATCTTAACTCTTTGAGGTCATGTTATGAAGTGGCAGGAGCAAAACCAAAACAGGCCACGTACATGTGTTCAATAGGACGCACAGCCTGGCTTTCCTGCAAGTTCTAGCCTAGAGTGATTCCAAAAGCAAGCTATGAAGTAGTATCATCCAGCTTCAGGGGTGGGTAGATCTCCAGCCCACCAGAGCCTGCACCCCCCTACACCACCCCCATCTCCCACAAAAATTGTGCTCTAGGGAGTCTTTCTGTTGCAGTGGTCATTCCCAAGGTCTGCACATTCTTCCTTCCCTGACTCCAGCTTCGAAGAAGTGCCAGTTCCTTTCTTGACCCACAGCACAGCTATATCAGCTTGACTTAATTCAAAGGAAATGCTCTTTGGTGCCGGCTGGTAACCCAAGATGGCTGGGGTGCTGGGGTGAAAGTGGAGGTGAAGGCATCAATTTGCTTCAAAATCTTAGCACATGTCTACTGCCATTCACGACTCAAGCATCAAAAGAGCATGTGGAACATGGTAAAAAAGAGGTTCTCGGTAATAATCTATTACATCCAATTCCAACTCATTTTCACATATAATGTACTCTCCAGCATACTTTTGGTTGTCACAGAAACCAACAACAGCTAAATAAAGCAAATAATAATAAATAGTAATTGATTATGTGGATGGCAGGGCTTCTCACTGACCTCAGGGCAGGAAAGCAGCTGGGCCTGAAGAATGAGGAAGCAGAATGCTCCAGTCCAGGTAACCCCCCACATTTACTCTTTCATTTGTTTTTGGTTTGTTTGTTTGTTTTAAAGATTTTATTTATTTATTTGACAGAGAGAGAGAGAGAGATCATAAGTAGGCAGAGAGGCAGGCAGAGAGAGAAGGGGAAGCAGGCTCCCCACTGAGCAGAGAGCCCGATGCAGGGCTCGATCCCAGGACCCTGAGATCATTGCCTGGGCTGAAGGCAGAGGCCCAAACCACTGAGCCACCCAGGCGCCCCTCTTTCATTTGTTTTAATTTTACTCTCTTTAGTTGTAGAGCTGCTTTCTCTCTGATTCCACTGAGTGGTGGGAAAAAATGTCACCCACCAAAACTTCTGAGTTTGCCTCTTCTCTGATTAAAAGGATGGTCATAGGAGACTGGAATTTCTTGGTCTTAATTCCCAGTATTTAAAGAGCCTCTTTGGGGGCACCTGGGTGGCTCAGTTGGTTAAGCATCGGCCTTCGGCTCAGGTCCTGGGATCCAGCCCCAAATCAGGCTCCCCATTCAGCGGAAGCATGCTTCTCCCTCTCCCACTGCCCCTGCTTGTTTTTCCTCTCTCACTGTGTCTTTCTGTCAAATAAGTAAATAAAATCTTTAAAAAAAAAAAAAGTCTCCTTGGTCAGGTGCCTATGCATCCTTTATCAACCCTACGAGGTAGGGAGGCTGCTGTCACACTGTTCCTGCCATTGCAACGGTACAGATGGGAGGGCGCCAGGCAGCGGAGGGGGCAATTACCCCAAAAGTGAGAATCCAGGACAGGCAACACAATGGATACTAATACATCCATTGTTGGCTCCATATTTTGCCCTACCCACGGAAGTTTTATTACTCTTATTAGACTAAAATTACTTATTATTTATACTTATTTATTACTCTTATTAGAATAAAATTTGTGAAATGAGTAAAGTTACTCATTTTACAAAGGAGGAAACTAAACTACATAAAGATTAAATAGGTAATAAAAGGAAAACTGAGAGTAGGATCAAGTTTTTTCTCCTTCTCTTCCTGGCCCTTATACGATACATAGCCTTATTTAAGAGAAACTTAAAAAAAAAAAAGTACATAACGACCCCTCCTCTCCTTCAGAAGATTTTAAGTTTAGAGACACAAGACAGACTCTCATGAAAATAGTTTAACAACATTTTAAAAGCACATACAACATACAAAGCAACATGTAAATATTTCAAACTATTGGAAATAGCTAACCTTTGGATTCTTATTTGGAAGGAACCTAGGAAAGAGTATGGGGAGGGCATTTTAGACATAAGAAATGGAAGAAGTCACACATTACCAGCAGCATTTCACATATTAATACTGAGAAGTCAACTCACTCATCACCCTACTATTTACAGGAAGGCAAGATTTATATTTTCAAAGAAACAGAGGATGGAAGTACAACCACCGAGATTTCTAGATTTCCAAGCATTTGTTGAGCTCAGCCTCCAGCCTGCCATTTTCCTCTATAAACATAGTCAGTGTCCCAGGACTATTCTATCTTCTGAGACAGTCATGAAAAGTGCTATTTTAAATCTCCAGTTCAATAGGATTGAAGCAGAAATCCTTCTCAGAATAACCTCTAAATAGGATTTCACTTATTTTCACTTCACTGCTCTTCAAACTGAGAATTATTTCTGCTAAGGATTGGTTCTTCATGAATTTTTCTGATCTGTTTCTAATGTCATTTTTAGTACCTAGATTTCAGAAATCACATCCACAGCTGAACAAGATTAAGTGCCCTGTTATAACAGAGCCCCGCTGAGCGATCAGCAGTTGGGCCTTGTTCCCTTACTGCATGTCATGGTCCTATAGCCCCAACCAAACCCCTTGAGATGGCAGGTGAGGACTCTAGCTCCAGATTTGGACTTCCTGCAAGCTCGTCTAGGGGTTGAAGGAGGCTCTTTAACTTTCTGAAGTTTTTGCGTTCTTCACTGTTATCAACAAATAAATTTTTCGATTTCCAGTTACACTCTAGGCCCTGTTCTAGGCTCAGGAGGTATAGCAGAAACCAAGGGGGGAAAAAAATCCCCTAACAGTCTATTGGCTGAAAGAGAAAATAAATATAAGTAAATTATAAACAGTGTCAGAGGAGTACTATGAAAAAAACTAAAGCAAAGAAAGAGGAATGGGGAGTAAAAGAGGGTGGTTATAATTTAAAAGAACATGATAAGTTTAGGCCTCAATGACAAGAGACCTGTGAAAGAGTTAAGGGATGCAGTCATTCAAATGTCTAGGAGAAGGGCATTCCAGGCAGAGAAACAGCCAAGACATAGATCCTGAGGTGGGAGCATGCCTGGTATGATAGGAAAACAACAAAGAAGCTGCTGGAGAGAAAGACAGAGGGGGAGAAGAGTAGGAAATGAGGTCAGAGGGCAGCAGATGGTGCAGAAACTTGGAAGGACTTCAGCTTTTACTTTAAATTAAATGAAGTCCATTGAAGGGATTAGAACAGTGTGATCTAAAGAGTAGGGTGACCATACCTTCTGTTTGCCCAAAACAATCCTAGGCAATGTGTCTCAGTACAACTTTTAAAATGTCTCTCCCCTCTGAGTCTTCAAAGTGTCCCAATTCAGATGATAAATTATATTATCACTCTCATTAAGAGGCCATAGTATTGCAAAATCCAGATGAGATGTGAGGATGGTATGAGACAGGTTCCTAGCAATGAAGTGATCTGATTCAAAATATATTTTGAACATGGAGACCACAGGATTTCCTGAAGTTTTCAATGTGGACCATGATAGAAAGAGAGGCGTTAAGGACCACTCTTTAAGATTTTGAGGATGAAGCAACTGGAAGGACAGAGTTGTATTAAATAAAAAGGAGCAGGCTTTCCATGAGAAGACCAGGAGTCCCATTTGGGACATGTTAACTTGGGGCTATGAGATATCCAGGAAAGGTATCTATTAGACAGTTGGGACTATGTCTGGAGTTCAGGAGAGAGGTTAGGGGGGAGATATAAATGTGGGAACCAATAGCCTACAGACAGAATTGAAAGCCATGAGATTGGAAAGAATCATCAAAATGTGACTTCAGAAATAGGAGAGGTCCAAGAATGGAATCCTGAGAACCCCCAAAGGCAGAAAAAGAGGAGGATTCAGCAAAGGAGATTAAGAAGTAGCCAGTGAGGGAGGAGGAAAATGGGCATTTCTTCAACTTTACAATGTATTTGTTAGTCTACAGAGTGATTTTTCATTTATTATTTATTTTTTATTTTATTTTATTTTTTTAAGCCATGACCAAGAGATACATCAGGGACAGCTATAGTAAAAGGTGAACTGCAAGGAGCAGAAGAGGGGGCAAATTCTTGTCTCCTCAACCCCACTCCAACCATATCTGGTCTGTTTTCTTACTCCAAATAATTGGCTGCTGCCTAAGATTTCATTTATTAAAAAGGTGGCAAAGGGCAAGAGGAGGTAGACTCCCACTACTGAGAAAGATGGAGGGAAGAAAGGAAGGAAGGAAGGAGAGAGAGAGAGGAGGAGGAGAAAAAAAGAAAGAAAGAAAGAAAGAAAGAGAGAGAGAGAGAGAGAGAGAGAAAGAGGGAGGAAGAGAAAGAGAAAAGGAAGGGAGAGAGCGAGGAGGGAGGGAGGAAGGAGAAGAAAAGGAAACCATTACCCTGAATAATCTTTAAAGCTTATGGTCCATTCTGCTCTGAAATTTATTTATCTGATTCTACCTCACTCTAACAAGGAAATAATTTTCTAATGTCTAAAGCTATTTACCATAGTGACCTGATAGGGTCAATGTGGAGATGGGGCATTTGAATCATTTCTCTTGCCTGAGATTGCCCAGTTGTTATAGGAATTGAGTCATATGAAAATAGGAAGAGAAACATAACAATTGGCCTTGAGGAATGGGAAGTCAGTTGAGTTTTAAACATGAATCCAGGAAATGTTTTATTAAATGGCTAAGGCACTTACCGGCTTAGACCAGAGAATAAGCCTGTTCTAAATCCCACTAACCTCATGAGTATTCCATTTATCTAAGGAAGCCACAGAAGCACATTCCGAGAAAGTTTCGTGCTGTACTACACTCACAGGGCAAAAGAAACACAGGCTTCTACTCGCAAGTATTATTAATGACAATAAATTATAGTTACTGTTCATCAAGCATTAAACATGTGCCAGGAGCTGTGTTAAACTCCTAATGAGTCTTCATTCACTTACCCCACCATCCCACAACACAAGGAAGGTGCTCTCAGATACTCAATATTTGTTGGAAGAATCTCATGACTGAGAGCAACAAGAATTAACTCGCCCAAGTTTACCCAGCTGGATAGGTAGTGGATCTGGCTCTCAATTCTGGGCTCTCCGACTCCACGGCCAATATTCTTCATCATGATACTTTGATTAATTCACTGGATCTTAACAGTGGATGAAGTGGATGTTGTGGTTGTGTCCCACCCAGATCCTGCCTCATTCCCACAGCTGCCACAAACGTAGGCTACAGATGGCTCACAGCTGAGTTTCTCCTTGGACAAATTCTCCTTGGACAGTCTCTCTGCCAAAGGGATCTGCCTCACCAAAGGTTACTGCCCCTCCCTGGGGAGGCCTGTAACCAGTAACTGGTGGATGCAAGGACACAGAGGCCCAGCCCCTTGCCTCAGTTCAGGACCCCTGCTCCAGAGTTCCCAAATCAACTTCTCACTCTGCCCAATCCTGCATTCCTCATTTCCTCCTGAGACCACCATGTTGTAACCAGTGAATATGTACTGAGTTCCAGGACAATGTGAGATTCCTTCTTTTGAGTGTCGCCTGTTCATAACATTTGTGCATTTTCTATAGAGTTGTGTTTTTTAAAAATTCACAAGAGTTCTTTTACATGTTCTGGGTGCTAATTTTGTGTACTAGTGATATGTGTTGCATATCTACTCTTCTTGTCTGTGTCTTTTCTCTTAGTTCTACAGTCTCTTTCTTCTTGGACTGTGAAATGGATGGTTCTTTCACAGGTCTTTCATGCTTGTACTTCATGTGTCTTATCTAGAAAACCTCTTCTATGGAAAATCAGAGAAATGCAAATTAAGACAACAATGAGATCCAATTTCATATCGACCCTATTCACAAAATTGTATAAATCTGATGATCACAAGTGCAGGTAGAGAAGCAGGAACCCTCCTATCTTGCCAGTAGGAACATAAATGGGTAAAATGTGCAGAGCTCTTAAGTAAGCTGAAGATGGTCATACCAGTAACCCTGAAATTCCACTTTTAAACCCTTGGAAACTCCTGCACTTAGATATAAGGAGGCAGGTACAATCAAGCATGTACTTACTGTTTGTAAAGAGCAAAGGATTGGGAACAACATAAATGCCCATCAAAGGGAAATGACTAAATAAATTTGAAATATTCATACAGTGGCATAACCTACAGTTATTAAATGCAATAAACATTGATAAGGTTGCCAACCAATATGTAGAACAAAGTCATCACTCAATTTTTATAGCTTTCAAGTCATAACTTTTAAGTTTATAAACCTGAAAAGTATTAAGATATATTTGGGGATACATAAGTATGTCGCAGAAACATATATATGGTAATAATAAACACTGGCTTCACAGTAATGGTGGTCTCTGGGGGCAAAAGGAGGATGGAACTGGGGTACCCTGAAACTTTTACAATATTGATGAAGTTATACTTCTTAAATTTAAAAAAAAGTCTGAAACAAATACAACATGGTCTAAGGATTTGGTAAAGCCAAATCATATTATTCGCAATTCTTGTCTGCCCTGAAGTATTATACAATAAAAAATACATTTAAAAAAAAAAGAAAAACATATTCACTACAGTTGAAAACACAAGATCAGTTTCTGGGTATTATTTTAGATCTTAATGATAATAATGGTTTGATATGAAATATAAAATATATATATATATATATGTGTGAACAAATGAATTAAATAACTGGCTAAGGAGTTTTTGCTAAATTTGATCAGGAAATGAGACTCCTTTGAGCAGGGGAATGATATGAGTGTTTCTGCTTTCCTCTGGGAACACAAGCCTGGCCAGGTGGTGTAGCAAGTTAAAGCAGAGCAGGAGAAGGCAGAGTCTAAGAGGTCCTTTGGGTGAGCAGGTGAGCAGCCATGAACCCACCCCCACCCCCTCACCCGGGAGGCAGCAGCAGTGAGAAGAGAGGCAAGTTAGATGTTCAGTCCAGTGGTACTCCACTTCACATCCAGAGTTAACTAATTAGTTTTGAATCTATTGCATGAGGGCAGTAGAGGAGAGCAAGAAGTCAAAATTGGTTCTGAATATAGCTGCCTGGCTAATTATGGAACCTGTTTGATTAGCCAGAGCAGAGATCTCAAAAACAGAAGCTGGTCATGGGAGATTCTGATTTTCCTTCTGGTTTTAAACGTGCTGCAGTCAAGGTGCTGATGGGACCTCCAGGGAAAGAAGACAAGGAGGAACTTGAAGGTGGGAGTCTGGAGTTTGGTGAAGAGAGGTTAGAAGGATGGTTTGGGAAGCCAGCTGCAGAGAGTGGAGAAGTGTTGATGTGAGAATTCCATTAAGAACTTAAAAGAAGGTAAAAGGAGAGGAAAGAAACATGGGGAGCACCAGGCAGGCTTTCAATCTCCTACTTCCCTTTAATCCTGCACAATAGACCTGGCCTTAACATCTCCTGGCCAGGACAAGAAAATAAATGGAGGCCTCTGAAATTGGCCTGCCCCCTCTCTTCCTACAGCTCCATCCTACATTGTAAGGGTCTGGGGTTCATATGTCTAGATGCCTCCCTCCTCATTTCCAAACTCCATCCTCCCAACACACATATATACCAGCCACCCCTTAGGAGAATGAATGAGGACCAAGGCATTCATGGGCCCTGGAAGATGTATCAAATCATTGGGCAAGAATTCTCTAGTTCCTGGTTTCCAGATTATGAAGGAGTTGGTTGTGAGCTCTGGATGGATACTCCTTAACCCCCCAAAATCTCTTGCCCCGTTGGTTAGATGCAAAGCAGAGAAGGGTCCTAACAGCTTCCTCTAAAGCAGGGGGTCTAGGACAGGGACCCAGTTGTCCACCTCTAAGGGTAGTATTGCTCCATGGCCCATGCAGTGCCAGATTTGTAGACAGTCCCTAAGTAATATCTACCATTTTCAAGCTTTTTGTCACTTGGGTCACCAGGAACATGGGGTGGAGCCTGGGTGAAAGAGTAGAAGAAGGGTAGAGAGTCCAGGGCACCAGTGACTCATTAACTCTATGCTTTTCTAACAGCAAAAGAGAATGAATAGCTGTTGAACATTCACTCAGTAACAGTCTAGACATGCAAGGCAAAGAGCATCACCTCTTCCTGGGGCCAGTACTAGACCCAGAGCCGATGCCTTCCAGGTGCCTCATGTTCTTATGGGAAGCCCCAACCAATCCTAGATCAGCAACTTCCTGAACCTCAACATGAACCTGCAGCCCACCCAACACAAGCCAGAGGCCCCAGTGCTGGCCAGGCTAGCATAAGCCAACAGAGCATTCTGCAAATTAAAAGCCTGAGATGAGTAATAATAATAATAGTTCTTATTTTTAGCTGACTGTGCTGTTCAGACCTTACCAAGAAATATTACACCTCAATGGAAAACAGAAAAGCACCTTCTCTCCCATCACATGTCTTCCTAAACTGCTAACCTCAAAAATATATGTAAGAAAATAAAGTGAAGAATGCACTAACTTCTTTCCAAGAGTTATTTGGCACTCATGACACTACAATCCAATTTTTCTGTGTTGATGAAATGGAATACTTTCTCCTATCATCCTTCCAGTCTGTACTGCAATAGGAAGATACAGTATCTTACATTTTGAAGCTATGAGAAATGTGTTGGCAAAGACTCTTTGATGCAGATTATCCCACAACATAAATCAGGGCTGATTAAGCACACAAGAAACAGAAAAAGCAATAGAAGTAATTTTACAATTTGCTATAGACAGTAGTAAGAAAAACAGGAAGTAGGTGTTTATTAGCAGTTCCAAATATACCAGCCAAAATACAACTCCCCATGGAGTCAGAGTTATTCAAAATATAGCAAAGAACAGAATTCCTAAGATTATAAAAGGGTAATTAATCACAAGCAGTGTTCACAGACCAGTGATTTGGAAACTACCTTCTTATTGAAGATCTGGATCAAGAACAAACTTCAAAGCAAAATTAATTGATCTCAGATTCACTGCATCTGGCCAATAAACCCTCCCCAAAACTGTCACTTTAAGCCTACTCAAAAGTCTATCTTTTTTATTTAACAATTCTATATTCAGTGCATTAAATAGTCATTTCTCACTTAACTTGGTTAGAATATCATTGCCTCCCTACGTGTAGGGAGTACTGTGTAGGGTGTACTGTGAACACCACCTCTTACCAACACTCTGTAAATTGCACTCAAAGTTCAGACATGTTTTTTAGGTTTTTTCACAGGAACACAGGTTCACCAGGAAGCCAGATTCACAAACCAAAGGGACCCCGGTGCTTGGACATTTAACATGACCTTGTGGGTTTCAAAGTTTTATTTTTGATTGAGTGAACTTTTAAAATGTATGACCCAACCATTTCAGAATCAGGACAAAGGACCTTTAATTTTAGTGGCAATGATGCAAAAATGCATATTTAAAATCCATAAAACAAAAATATCCTTTAATTTATTCAAGAGTAATGTAAGGGGTTTAAATGTAAATTCTGATCTGATTTAGGAAACTAGATGATTAAAAGTCTTAGGAACTTCTAGCAACAATGATTACTTTTAAGAATGATCATGGACAAATCCCTAACTCTTCTGTGACTCAGTTTCTCTCCTATAAACTAAAGAAGTTTGAAGCTCAGTTCAGCTGAATGTTAATGACTTAAATATTTGTGAGGCGCCCTTAGGTCCCCTGCTGGAAGTCACTTTGAAAGTGCAAAGAATCAATAATTAAGATGATATTTCTCCATCATGGAAATAGAAGAAATCAAGTAAGGGATCCTTTGTGTATATTAAATGGAAGGGTCTGCATGCATCTTAGTCTATGTGCTCTTATAAGTTTATAGACTTACCAAGGAGGAAAAGGAGATGAGCACTATGAAAATAGCTCTACTGAGTGAGAAATCAGTAGCAAGCTAATTAGAGACAAATTAGCTGTTGTGCTATCTGAAGGAGACCATCATGCTTCCCTGATTTTTAAAGTCCAACCTCATAGAAATCCAGGCTACCAGCCTGTTATCACTTGGGCTTCACCACTCTTGCAGTTGGCCAGTCATTATCAGCAAGAGAGAAAAAAAAGATAAGGGCGAAGACATGAAAGGAAAGAGAGGGAGAAATGAAGGGAAGGAACAAAGAACATGTTGGCATGTTCCTCAATCCTCAGCTCAGATGGCCAACAGGCAATGTGTCAGCTTCCCATGTGACTAGGTTGTGGGCAATGAAATATTACAGAAGTAAAGATGACTACTCCTCCTAGGCCTGGCTATAAAACAGGCCAATCTATTCTCTCTTTGCTTATCCCAGGAGAAGGTCTCAAGGCAACCCAGGGGACAACAGAGGCCCTGAAGGGAAGGAGCTGGATTCCAGAATCTATGCTTGGAAGAGAGTCCCACAAAAACCACCCTCTGAGAAACCAGTAGACTTTGCCAATGCAAAAAAAAAAAAAAAAATTCATTGTGGTAAACCATTGAGGTTTGGGGCTTTATTTGTTACAGCATCAGGTAGACTACCCTATCTAATACAGACTAGTAAAAATAAATTCATTAAAATCAGTTCTCTTTGGCCAATCAGTTCTAGGCTCTGAGGCATGTGGACAAATTGGTGGGTGAGGGGAAAGGGTTTTCTTGTCCCTCCCCTTTCCTCTGGCAGGCCAAGCTTCCTGCTGACCAGCTTGACCAGTGGGGGCAGCCAGAACTATAACTTCTTCCTAGAATTTCTGAAATAAAGAAGGTCACAGATGTTCTTTGCAGGTCACACCCTGGAAATTTGCTTTGCGTTGAGGGTAAAAAAGTCCATTTTCTCTTATTCCCTGAGTGATATCAGGCCTCAGTTCTCTCTCCCTCCCCAAAAACATATCATTAAATATATCTGGCTCAAGTACTGGTATTTGTTATGATCATTATCAGAGCATGGGCCAAGTTGGTACCTCCATCGATCACCAGGTAGAAAGGCCCACACAAAAGTATTTTAAATTCATTGTATTAATTCAGGTAGGTTAACCACAAACAGTAGCCCTGAGGAGAGTTTTGGCATCCTGGAGCTAACGAAAGGACTCCAAATACCTGCTCTGAGAAAGCAGCAGAGGCCAAAGAGAGTCCCTAATAAGTTTGCCTAGAACCTCACAGTCTCTAGCACATTCTCTGAGTAATATAAGCCAAAAGAGTTCATGAATACAGACTCAAAACAACTTTTTTCAAAGTTACTACCTTCACAGGGTTTTGACTCAACAGAATTCTCTTTGTTTTCATCTCTGCTAGAGCCATAAACTAGCAGACCTGGGTTGTACCTGGACCAGAGAAATGTTTGTTTGGTCCTCACCATGTTTTAAAAATAGTGATAACAATATTTTAAAAATAAGGGTTTTTTGTTTTTATTTGTTTTGTTTTGTTTTGTTTTGGGGGGTTTTTTTGTTTTGTTCTGTTTTGTTTTAATGAGATTTCACATGGAAGTCTAGATTTCTGGCTCCTCTTGAAAAATCAGAAGCTTGAACAACACTGGACCTATGTTCCCATCATGGCAATACTCCATTGGAACTAAGCTGCTACTACCCATGGAGAGGGGCCCTGTTGCCTGCTTGGTCCGCAGCTTGAGTACCACTCACCACACTGGCTATTCTGTTCTTTGTGTTTCCCACCTGCCTGGTAAGGCAGTCGGCCTACTCCTTGAACAATATTTTCATTAATTAATGCAACACATTTTTTCATGGCCTGCCATGTCCCTAGCATTGCTTGTAGATGCATCTGGGAGAAGCAGGACATGGGCAGAAAAGGACATTCTGCCGTCATTATATGTGGCCTCTACCTACCTGGCTGCTGGGCATAGACCCAGGAAAGGGAGGAAAGCAGGAAGACCCTCACCACAGGCACTAGGCTTATCCTCACCAGTGGAGGCATCTTACCAAGGCAAGTGGTACTGAACGTGTGGCCTGAACTTGGCCTTGCAAGATGAATGGGAGTCCTCTTCTCTGCTTTCTCTGGGGCAGCCACAAGTCCCAGTTACCTCAGCAGGTGTTTGCGTCAGGGAGAAACTCCCAGAAGAATGGCAAACATCTGCAGATTGACCCAAGGCTTGGCTCTCTTACCCCCACTCTATAGTGTCCATTGAACAAATAGTGTTTGATAAGATTTCTAAAGGTGGCAAGGTAGATTCGTGGACCTGGGCTGACCTTTCTGCTACTGATGAACACGGGATTTCTTTTTGGTTTGTTATTGGGTTTTGCCTTATGCTTTATTTTCTTGGTTTTTCTTCTCTTCCTCCTTCTCTTTCTTTTCTCCTCCTCATTATTATTGTTAAGTGATCTTCAGCTTCTGAATATAGTATTTCACTCAGAGTGTGAGTAAAATACTCATCCATTGATAACTGTTTCAGTGCTAAACATAGACACTCCAGGAAGGCAGGGATCGTGCCTGTCTGGCCACAGCCTGACCCATAACAGATGCTAAATAAATATCTGCTACAGAGATAACTGAACAACATGAAGACTGAGGGACATACCATCAAGTGCACTTTCATCCATGCTGGGGACGTGCAAGCGAACTTCCTTTCTCACTGTAAATTCTAAAATATATGAACTTGGAGATGTCACCAATCCTAGGATATGCTCATGAAGCTCAAAATGTATGGTCTCTGTTTGGCCCTACCATTACCAAAATGTCAACATACACTCACATAAACTCTGTTGCTGTGTCTGAGCTTCAGCACTTACCATGAGACAGAAATCACCCTGTGCCAGTGAGGACAAGCCTTCCCTGCCCACAACAACCTAGAAGGCCAAAATCCTTCTCCCGTTAACTTCACCCAAGGGGGGGAAAAAAAAAAAGGAATTTGCAGGAGACTGGCTCTGTGTCTGAGCATAACCTACTCCTTTGGAGGAAGTCAAAGTCCTCTCTCTGCTCTCTCACCTCAAATTGTGTTTCTATTAGGTTTGTACCTCCGGAGAAATATTAGACTTCATTGCCTTTATTTCAGTGGTTTACATAATGCCAGGCTAGATGCAGAGAGATGAACTCATTTGACCTCAGGCATCATGTGACAGATATTGCTTTGGTTCAATTGTTGTCTGCGAGGAGTTGGGGACTGGGTGTGACATCATATTAACAAAAACAATGGCCATTTGGTTTATATAGAGTTTTTCTTCCTGTGATTTCAAAGCAAATTTTAGGCCTAATACACATGACATCAAAAAGGAACAGGCCAGTGTTGGCAACTGCAGCCTGCAGGGCAATCCATCCATTCTGCCAGCTTGCACCAGGCACCCACCGCCGAGGGGATGTGGTGGTGGTCAGGACAGTGTCGGACCCGGCCTTCTCAGACCTTACTGTTCTGTGTTCTTTCTAGTGATATCAACTTTCCCGACTTTGGGGC
Source organism: Mellivora capensis (assembly GCA_004024625.1). Taxonomy (NCBI): domain Eukaryota; kingdom Metazoa; phylum Chordata; class Mammalia; order Carnivora; family Mustelidae; genus Mellivora; species Mellivora capensis. Next base: position 43,776 of record PISX010008198.1, on the reverse strand, counting down.
TTTTCCCCAGACAAATATTATGAGTTGGTTACACATGAAACAGCCATCGACATTCTTCAGTCAAGCACTTCCGGTTTCCTCTTCAACGAGGTTTGTCAGAGAAGTCTGGGTCTCAACCCAATGAAGTCACGGTGTTCTGGTCTTTTTTTTTTTTTTTTTCCTAGTTAGTTTCCAAAACAGAAAAAAATAAATGAAGGAATCTTCCAGGAGCAAATAGTTGATCAGTCAATAATACTCACTGGGGGTGAGAGCTGTTCCTTGGGAGGGATGTTAAATATTTACAAGGCCCTTTCCATCACACGGCACCCAGCCAGGAACTGGAAGAGTGGTAACACTGAAGCCCACTCTGAGTGGGACCTTCCGGAACTGCCCTGTGCCCAGTGCGATTACCTCACTTCCTTAGAATGTCTGCTCATTTTCTTTTCCCGGCATCCTTTGTATATGACTGCCTTCCAGCCAAGTCAATTAAAAAAACAACAACAACAACAATCACCAAACCTCATTTCCCATCTTTGAATGAATCCTGAGAACCATCCAATGCTAATGTTAAACACAGTGGAGCAGCAAATGTTTCAAGAGGGCAGATTGGGAAACAAGGAAGTAAGGGTTATCCATTAAGAGTGGATTCAGAAATGGGAGGGACATGGCTATTTGAGATGAAGCTCATTTACACGAACCAAAACAAAAATCTGCTAAATGCATCTGGGAAGAAAATAAGATGCAAATGGCAGAGAAGGACACAAAGAACAACAAACAGGGCCCTTGGGGAGGAGGGTTTTTGCCTTTTCTGTTTGCTGAGGAGGTATAAAGATGTAAAAATGTATAACTCAGAGATCCCAAGAATTTGTTACCTTTAAGTTCAAGGGGTCATTCAACCAATTTTGAAGAGATTGTCTAAGAATTTTTACCTGTACTTCACAGGGAACAAAAATTTTAATCCTGCCATGTGAACAAATTATGTATTTGTTTAGTATTTTCCCCCATGGATGAGGTGCAGACACCTCCCCTACTCCCAATCCTCGACCTCACCCCCTCACCTCCACGTTTCTGTTTCTTTGGAATTCTACACCCAAATATTAAGGGTATTATCTTAAGTTCAGATAGGAGCCTCTCCTCTGGTCTATAAGTGGTCAGAGAGAGTAATCATTTGGGAGACTGCAATCACTCTTCAGTGTTTTTCCAAGTTTTTAACCTATTATATTTGGAAAATAGTCAAAAGAAAACCATTTCCAATAGCTCATGATATCCAAATATTTTTTTTTCTTCTTCACTCCTAAAGATTTCTTTTTAACCTATTTTACTCAAAGATGAGTACTAAGAGTCACTAAATCCCATCACTTCCTTAAATACCAAAAATTCTTTTTTCAATCCTCAACCTTCATTATGATAAAACCTAAATAAAGGCAGGCAAGTCAAAGACATTCCAGAGGGAAAGTTAACCCTGCACTTTTAATTATCTTCCAGTATTTCCTTTTTTCCTTAAAAGGCTTAAATAAACACACCAATGTTTAATATTTCTAGTCCTTCCCAAAATTATTGCTACAGCTCTTTTAAATTGGGTAACACAATTTCTGTTCCCAGTTAACTAATGTTCTTCTCTGTGTCATCCAAATTCAACAAGGAATAAATAGTGTTGCTCTGAACAAAACCTTTTACAAAGGATTGGATTTCATCTAAAAGCATGTAATTCTGCAGAGCCAAAAGCAGTTTCTAATCTTTATATATAGGAACTTACAAGGCAAGAAATTCAAAGACATCGGGTTAAGTGAAAAATGCGAATGAAGAACTAGGGGCCCTGCTCAGCTGACACAGAAAAACGCCTTAACGTTTTTTCAGAGTTAATCATTACTGTGGGTGGGAAAATTGGTGGAATTTGCCTAATAAGTCTTGTGGGTCATTATTTACTGAAATGCTACACTGAATGGTTATTTCTTTTTAAATACTAATAACCTAGAGAGCCTGGTCTCATTCAGCGGGAGGGTAAACACAGAGGCATCTGATTAGTGTCAAAAATGACTGCCTCTCTTTAGTAAAGGAATTTCCTAAAGGAAACATAATTCACAATGACAAATGTCGGCATTTTTAGAATTACAAACATCACCTACAGCTTGACTTCAAGTTATGAACCCGCTGGACAGAGTTCAGTGCTTGCTTAGTAGCTAAGTGGGTGAACCCCAATTTTAAAATATATAAGTATGTGTGTAACAATATCATTAAAGAGCAGCATAACAAAAGGCTCTGACCCTTGAAACAGAAGACTGACAGAACAGTCATAATAAAAAGGCTCTTCCTTACCACAACCCGTAGTTGGGTGTTACAGACCATGTGACCGAACTAGCTCCTTCACCTAAAATTCTCGAGTTTAAAAAGAAATGTTAGGAGAAATGTCTGATGACAGCAAATAAAATTTTCCCACCCTAATCATTCATTTACTAAGCACGTGAAATCAATTTCTTGGCTGCTTTTATTTTGAGGGACGTACCATGTCAGCCTCCATCTCAAAATGATAGATTGGCCATTAATATGGTCATATGGCTGAATCTGGGTTGCTTCCTAACTTTTCCTGCTTAAATGAAGATACAATAGCTGAGAGAATTTCCTTTAAAACCACACTTACTGTGTTTATCATTAACGTATTAGTAGATCTTCTTGAAGGAAGAAAGCCTTGGACGTTTTCCTCAAGCATCTTTAGAGGGATCTGACATCCAAGCAGTCTGTGTATGACAACTTTAATTTTTGAGGTACACTGAGCATTCATATCTACAATGTATAGGGTAGGGTGTCTGTTAGTCTAAATATGTTACTCTGATACATGATTATTGAGTACATTTCCTGAAACTGTGAATACAATGAAGTATATGGTTCAGAAAATTATATGCTCCCTTTTTTTCCCTTAAAGTAAGAACAACCTAAAATAGGAAATAAGAATTGTTATTTGCAAACAAAATACTTACAGCTTCTATTTTTATTATACATTTGGCATTTCTAATTATTACGTAGGCTAGAAAACACCTATGTATGCCATATTTTGTGTTGGGTACATTAATCATGTTTGTACTCACTGTAGAGCTTCAAAACTATTTTAATTTAATTTTTAAACCAGAAAGGAATTTGGAATCTGAAGGGTGGTTCTAAATGTTTATGTCTGCAGCAATACAAAGGGGAAAATCTTAATTCTTCGAACCCAAGAAACTTCGAACCCAAAAAATGAAATGAGAAACAGATACATACTGTACATCAAACTTGTTCTCACAGGTGTGCTTTCTTAACGTTAAAATACCCGTGTGAATTTTTAGTTTCCCATAATGTAATGGGAGACAATAAATTCTGAGGTTACCCCATTTGCCTTCAGAAGAAGTAACCTCTTGTCTATTTAGATTTTCTGAGTATACCCATGTCCTTCTGTGTGTCATACCAAAGCAAAGGTTTGTGTTGCAAGCCAGAGCTTACTGCAAGATCAAAGCTCTGGGCCACTCACAATAAAATAAGAGGGTAAAGCCCAAAGAGTCAAAGAAACAAAGGAAACGTTTAGGAGATAAGGATCAGTCTCAGATATGACATTTCATCCAGATCAGATCCTGTGCAGAAGTTCAATTCAAAGTTCATAAGACAAAAATACAGAGCAATAAGCTTTAAGACTAGGTTGATTCTCTTTATCTGCGTGCCACTAGTTTTCTTACTATTCTTTAGAATCAGAGAATGCCCTTTGCTGGATAATTGAACTCATCTACTCTTTAAAAATTCTACGGGCATTGAGGGTTGTGTGTGGATAGGCAAGGTTATCTTTTCACTGAAGTCCCTCCAACCTGATCTTTTATACAGGTATGATACAGCATTCCTATGAAGGGTAAAAAACAAGAATTTAATTAAAATGCCATTTGCTGGAATTAACCTATTGGATTAATACCAATGTGAGACTTTGCAAAATGTTGAATGGTATTTTTCAAGATAAATATGAAAAATGACATATAAGTATTGAAATAAAATTCAAATTTCCATGGGAAATAAAATGCAGATAAATATGCTTTGGAGAGGCATTACAAATACTGTATTATATAAACTGATTAAATGACTTACTGAATGTGCTACTCAAACTCAATTCCAAAGCATACATCAATTCTCTTATAGAAACTCAATGTTTTTAGAACATAGAATTTTGATTATTTTAGTGTATGCACAAATATTAAAATATTCTAAGCTGCATGTAAATAGTAGAAATAAAGTCATTTCACAAAATTTGGGTATATTTTTCTAAGTTATTTCATCTTTTCTCATAATGGAGCTTTATGAAAATAGACTACCTCAGTTATCATCATATACGATTAAATCAATTTGCAAAGTCCAAAATGTTCAAAAAAATGCATTTAGATTGTTTTGAATGTATTCAAATAATATTAAATTTCATAATTAAATTACTTATTTAAAAATCTTGGGCTGATACTACAGTAATATTTATAAACATTCAAATGCAATTTTCTAGTAAAATGTACAATGTTTCACAATTACAGGTATGTAAAGTGTTTTGATATCTGGTATTAGTACAGGATTTCCACTAATATAAAAAAAAATCAAGGAGTTGTCACCTAATCAATATATACTGGTCCCAAAACCATAGGCATTAAATTGTATTTCAGCTTAGAATCCATAGAGTTGTGACCTTAGAAATTCTGATATGCATTTTACAAATTCCTCTTCTTCGGTATCTCCAACATTTTACCAGTTTCAAAGTGAAAACTTTTCTGTAAAAATTTTGTCTCTGAGTCACCAACTGGGGTAATAACGGCAGCTATTGTTTCCCGAGCATGAAGGCTTCGCTCTGGTAAATTCAAGTCCACAACACAAACTTGAAGGGTGGTAGCATTGTACCCAGGCTACAGATGAGGTTAAGTAAGCCCCAGAGAAGTTAGGGGATTTCTGAGAGTTACACACTTGTCCTTGGCAGAGCCCCAGCCAAGTCATTCTCGGGGCGCCGGGGTGGCTCAGTGGGTTAAAGCCTCTGCCTTCGGCTCGGGTCATGATCTCGGGGTCCTGGGATTGAGCCCCACATCGGTCTCCTTGCTCAGCGGGGAGCCTGCTTCTCCCTCTCTCTCTCTGCCTGCCTCTGCCTACTTGTGATTTCTGTCTGTCAAATAAATAAATAAATCTTTAAAAAAAAAAAAAAAAGTCTTTCTCTTTCTCCGTATCTTCACTACTCATGGGTAAAAGAGTTTATGTCACTCTGTGAGCATAAAAAACACTGGCGGTTCTCTTAAAATACTCTTATTTCCTTAGACTCACAATATTTTTAAAAATAAAATAAAAAATTAAGAAAAAAACAGCTATGGTGGAGACTGGCAGTAAAGATAAGAGCCCATGTTCAAATTTATGTCCAAAACATTTAGTATAACTATTTGCAAGGCTATTTTATATGTAATTAGAAGGTTAACTAAACTCTCAGGAAGCCCATAACTGTATTAAGATAACCTCTTACAGAGTCTCACCAAGTAAAACATGCACATACAGAAAGTTGCCAAAAAAAAAAAAAAAACACCAAAACCCAAACAGAGTTCAAACACTTCATTTGATTAAAAGTTTTCTTAACTAACTGGAATGTTTCCTTCGATTTTCTCTTTGGATTCTGAAACTATATTATGAAATTGCTTTTCAATTCCCCATACGGTGATTATTTAATCATGCCTTTACCAGCTGTGAACATAGCTTCTCTCCTGATAACAGTTTATTTTTAAAGGAAATTGTCTTTGAAGAAAATATTTTGATATTATGCAGCAAAATAAGAGTTCATTGGAAGAAATCAAAAGGGGGAAAAAAAAAAAAAGAAGCCAAAACAAAGATCACAAAAAAGAATGAGTTCTAGTTGTTCTGTGGGGGGAAAAGGGGATAGTGGCTACAGAAAGATAAAACAAAACCAGCCACTCACATGGGAGGAAACAATTGGCTTGTTCCACATAAACAAAACCAACTGGCAGCCCCTTTTTTTCCGTGTTCCACCAGCTGTTTTGATATCCTTTAGACACAGTCAAATATCGAGACTCCCATGTCTTCTCTTTCACTCGTTCTCTCTCAGACACCAAACATGGTCTCTAGTCTGTCAGATTGTGCAAATAAACTTCACATCTTATGCATTGCTCAAAAACCTTCACCTTGAGGCACATAACTGAGGGAGGGGCCTCAACCTTGGATGGACAAGGGCAGGAAGAAGGTCTAGAGGGACCTCCTCAGGCAGCAGAAGTCGAAAGGAAAAAAAAAAAACAAAACCAGAAAGAAATTACAATTTACTTCTGTTCCTAAGTACAGACTTGCTAGAACCATGAGATGGGGGAACATAGGGAGAAAAAGTCCTTAACTAAGGGGAGGATGAGACCACAATACGGAGGAAAGGAACTTTGGGCCAATGCTACAAGGGAGGTCAATCTCTGCACTGAGGATTGACATTTTGGACCAGACAAGGTTTTGGGGTGGAGGCTGCCCGGTGCATGAGATATGGTCAGCATATCTAGTTGGTGGGGACCAGCTAGATATCTTTAGAACCCCCAACCAGCCCCCGCTCCCACAATCGGGACAACTGAAACTCCAGAGGATATCTCCCAACATCATCAAACGTCACATCTGGGCACCAAATCAGCCCAGATAAGAACCACCACCATGAGAGAAGGTGGTCCAGAGCCAGTCAGTTCCCATCACCGCCGCAGCCTCCCCACTCTGCCCCAGGACACAGCCTCCTTCTCATTCCGCATTTCTGAAGCACCTACTTTGTTTCGGTTTCTGGATACTGAGTTGGGAAAGACTATATCCTGAGCTTCCAAGAAGCTCCAATTTAGAAGGAAACATAGAAGAATGAGTAAATGTGACAGTCAGTGCCAAAAAGGGCAGAAATAACATAATGGGGGTGGGGAGGGTTGAAAAAATTAAGTTCTGAACCCAAATGGATAGTGAGAGCCAAAGGGTTGGACAGGGTCCAGGAGGCCCTCTGTTATCGCAGGCAGTAACCCTTTAATTGCTAGATCACCAGGTGGTTCTGGGGGTTCCCCAGGTCCTGTGGAAATATTTAGTTACTTAGCAAGCTGTCTGGTTGTACTGGAACACACAGCCTGGAGGGCAGAAGCAAAAACAAGGTGAGAGCAGAAAGCATGGCGTGGTGACCAGAGAGAGTGCTTGGGCTTCACGGAGTAAGAATCACCATGGGAAGCACAGAGAACTCTGAGGTCTGACTTGGTGGGCCTGGGGGCGTACACTGTGGGGAATGGAGGCAGCAGGGATGAGGCTAGAGAGGTGGCCAAAGCAAGAATGCCTCCCATGGGAGACAGCTGAACACTTTCAGGTAAAGGACTAATAAGATTGTTAAGGCCGGAGTTTGGCAAGTAGAATAAAGAAGTAAAGACGGTTTGGATTAGAGCAGAGAGAGGGAAGATCAATATGAAGCTCTAAAATAAGCACAAAAAAGATATTAGAAGGTTGAAATCAATGGGAACAAGTGTTGGGTTTGGTGTAGGAAGCAGGAGTCATTACAGAAAGAAAACAAATGTTGTTAATACAGAAGTCCTTACGCATGTCCTCACTGTGCTGCTTCAGAAGGCTGTGAATTGGTAAGTGACAAATTGTGACACCTAGAAAATAAAATCATCATATTACAACAACTGTAATTATCAGTTAATTAATTATTTATAATAATCCATTATAAACGTAGCAGTTCAAAATAGTGACTGTCATTATCCAACTTTTTTTGGTTGTTGTTTTGGGGATGAAAACCTTTGGGAACACATCCTAATTTATACTAAGGAACCTAAGCACCTAGAAGACATAGGGACAATTCCAATTTGAGTTTGTAATGAGTAGCCAAGGCTGGATTTTGCTTCATCTCATCACTAAGGGCAACAATCTGCAAAAAGAGAAAGAGTAAGAGAGAGACCTTTTAAAGCCTTTGTTATGGTCAAATTTATCTAAAATGCATAACTTTTCATTGAGGGAATTGAAGACAGGGAAGGCTTCTTTCATACACTTGAATTAGACTTTTTTCCCCCTTTTCTTTGCAAGTGTCAATAGCTTAAGACAGAAACAGCATATGGGAAGCCCAGAAAACCATTTACACTCAGCAGATATGTCCGGCTGAATTACTGGCGTCCACCTCAGCAGAGGTTAAACATTAACAGGTGCAAGGAGAGACTTTGTTAAAACACTGCTTCCTATGACTTCATCTCACAAAGAGTGAAGGTTCATGTTTATTCTATATCTCCCTACCGTGCACCAACGCCTTTCCCCTCCGCTATTCATCTCGGCATCTGTGTCTTCTCCACTCCCTCCCCATTCCATCCCCCACCCTCACTCCAAGAAAGGAACACTCAGCTCTCCCTGGGTCAGCACACCTCACGATACTCTGGGACAGTGTTGGGTTATTTTGCACCCTGCTTGAGATGGTGATGTCACCATCGTATATCTTAATCTAGAACGGGCAGACACAGAGTCCATCTGTACCCATCAGTCTTGTCTTGCCCTGCAGATGCTTGCAAGACATTGTAGTCGTGCCTCCCAGCCCTTCTCAACACAGCACTGTGGGCAAACCCTACAGATTGGTAGGGGCAGGCCCTCAAGGTAAAATCTGGTGATCATCACTGTATAGGGGATCCTGGTTATGTGCTCCCCCTCTTGTCTGTAGGTACTGTTCTACCTTCATGATTTCTTAAGCAGGAGGGGTTCAGGATCTATTAGGTAGGTTTTAAAGATCTTTCCTAAAACTCAAGTAGCAACTCCTTACCAAACTAACTCTCAAATACACCAGGCTCCTACCTTTACAAACTTTTGGTTTGTTCCTTCCTCTCCCCTTTGACATTTCCATCTCCCCCACTACCACCCCATTTCCCCCTCAGTAATGGTGGTGGTGCTCAAAGGTCCAAAAAAGAGATTTCTCGAAAAACCTAATGCATCTACGAGGCAGTGGCCATTTAAAGAAACTTCCTGAGCTAAGGTAAGGTCAGTGCCTAACTCAGAATGACTTTTAAGTGTGTCTGTTTGTAGCCATTTCAAAGAAATGCAAACAAAGCTCTTCTTACCAGTTCTCTGTGCCCTTGGGGTCCTCTTGTGCTACCTGCTGGTGCTAGGACACAAGGCCTCCAGGCTTGCCTCCTGGGCCAAGGCAGGAGGTACCAGAAGTGGAAGTAGGAGTAAGAACTCAAATATTCCCACCCAGTATCTGCCTGCCCATCCCCTACCCATGTGGGACAATGGAGGCTGCAAGGAAGAGGAAAGAAAGAGGACTGAAAGGAGAAAAGGAGGGTGGTAGGCAAGGAGAAGAAAAGGCCAGGAAGGTGGAGAATGAAGGGAAGGAGAGAACATGGGTGGGGTAAAGATAGAAAGAACATGAGGTGCTGTCCAAAGATTTTCCTCACCTAATTCTCACAACATACCTGGGAAACACACATAATAAGTACTACTGTTGTACCATCCTTTCCCGTGTTGGAACAGAGGCTAATGAAGTTTAAGGAACTTGCTTAAGATATCATAGCAAGCAAGGAAGGAAGCAAGGATTTCAACCCAGGTAGTCTGAATCCAGAGCCTGCCATTCCTACAAGAAACAAAGGAAGAAAAGACAATCTAGAGATAATAAAATGAGCACCCAGTGAAGTGTGAGCATCTTTGGAAGTAGAGAAACAGAGTTAGTGCTATTTTTAAAAAGTCAAAGATATAAGGACTTTGGAGATCCTTTAACTGGATTATTTTCAGAAGATGGAACCAAGGTTCACAGAGGCTAAAATACTCCTCTTCAGTAAGAAGAAGAGGGGAGCCCCTCATCTCCCCACCCTAAGTACTGTCTTCATAAATGGACCACTACCTAGTTGGGATGGGTGGCAGGAAGAGGAGGGGGAGTGGGCATCAAGGGAATAGGAAGAGGGCTGGGACTAGCTCTTGCAGTTGTTGACCTCAAAGAGTTAATTTCAAGGGTAATGGTACTGGGAGCTTTCTCCTCAGCCTCCTGGATGGGGGTCAGGGAAGGCCCTGGGCGAAAGCACGGGGGTGGGGGTGGGGGGGGGGGGGGGGGGGTGCTGCAGTTGACAGTGGATCAGACACCACCGTGGGTCTGGCTGGCATGAATTGCTTGCGTCGGAGCGAGCGTGCCAGGACAGGCATTCCACACGTGGTCACAGCATTCTGCATTCTTGGAAGGGACCATCACTTAACAGGAACGGGGATGGCTTTGTTATGTCTTATCTCCTCATCTGCAGTTGGAGCTTTTCCTTCCTTCTGCAGGTGCTCTCATTTCCTTCATTATTTGTTTATTAGAAACTCTTGTGGCCTTCCAAAGTCATTCTTATGCTAAGGAAGGTCGAATGTGATAACATATTTGTGTTGGCCAAGAGTGAGGACAGAGCAAATACCGAAAGTCACATAATCAAGAGTATAACTAAAAGTGGTGCTTCACGGGTAAACAGAAGCTCCCTGCCCCCCAAGGGCGGGGGGGGGGGGCGGCGGGGAGCTTTTGGGGAGGGTCACAAAAGTTTCAGAAGCACAGAGAGAAGGCTGTTGCTACAAATCTGGCTGCTTGAATGCTGTGGAAGTTGTGGCTGGAGCTATTTTTGAGGTGTAATTCAGGGATGCTATGGGTCAGAAGGACTGAAGTCCCAAGAATGCCAGAGAAGATCTAGGCTAGACGGAGTTTTCCACATGGCAAAGAAGTTCTCCATTCATTGATATCCCTGAAGCCTAGAGGAAAGACAAAGCAAAACTGAGTGCTGGGCCAGACAAGAACCTACTTCATTCATATCTCCAAGAACTGAAGGAATATAAAAGCAGACCAACAGAGACACCACACAGTCTCTCAGCCTAGGCACTATTCAGATGACTTTCTTCTTTCTCACACATCCTCTACCCATTACGGTGACGGTACAAGCCCACATTTCTCTGCAATTATAGGGATCTTATATTGCTAGAGTCCAAGAATCTCAGTGTAAACATCCATTTTTATCATTGCTTTACCATGAAATTTTTTTAAAATTGAAATAAATTTCTGTCATATGAAAATCTCTTTCTTGAAATTCTAACCTTTTATCTATTGACTCCAGTACATTAAGAGCCATTCATCTGAGCACTATTTTTTATAAGCTGACTTGCTGCCAAATATACTTAAGATAAGAGTAAAGGTCACATAAAATATGCATTATAATAAACAAAAGGATGGTAAAGAAAAATAAAGAAAAGGGGAAATAAGGAACAGGGCATAAATTGTAAGCAGGAAGGTGGCCAATGCACAAAGTATATACCGTGAAGTCCTACACATCTGCTAAGGGTCAGCCACGATTTATTTCAATGCTTTCCAGCTGCCAGCAAGAGCAGGAGAATATGAATGGGGGCTCAGCTGAGAGTGTCCAGGCACTAAGAACAAACCGACTGTTTCAGAGAAGCAATGTGGTTTGCAAGAGAAAGACCCTGGAACACTCCTCCCAGGAAATCTGGTAACAAGCACCGTCCTGAGCTCAGTCATTCATTCATTCATTCATTGAATCTCTGCTGAGCCCCTACTAGGGGCCAGGCCATGGGTGGGGGGCTGGGGCCACAGAATGGAGCCAACAGAATGGTCCTGCCCTCTCGGCAGTGCAAGTCTCCTGGAAGAGAAAGACATTTACCAAGTCGTCATGGAAATTCATACACATATACAGCCGTGGAGAGGGCCACAAGGAAGGGGTGGCAAACTGGAAAAGCATCTAATGAAGAGACGCTGACCTCACAGTGCTCTTTGGGGAAACCTAGCATTGGGTTTCACGGGCCTGTTAGAGTCACCAATGTCTCACCTCCCATATTATTTTGGGAGAAAAACACAAAAAGTTTGGATTATGCAAGGCTCAAATTAAGTAGTGTCGGCGAAAGGCTTTGAAAATTACAAAGCACTATGTAAATATAAGGTATTTGGGTTTTTTCTAATTTTTAAAATACTTTACTGGAATAGAATGTATATAACAATATTAGCATGTTTCAAGCAAAAAATTCAAGTGGCTTTTGTGTGTGTGTGTTTTTATTTGAGTATAGTTGACATACGATGTTACATTAGTTTCAGATGTACAACATAATGACTTCTAGGTCTATACATTATGCTATGCTAAACATTAAGTGTAGCTACCAGCTGTCATCATACAGCACTCTTACAATACCAGTGATCATAATCCCTATGCTTCACCTCCTGTTCCCATGAGTTATCATCTGTAACCAGAAGCCCGTACCTCCCACTTCCCTTTAAATACGAGGTATGTGAATTAGGAAAAAAAAATTGTTCTTTATAGCTCATGAGGAGTACCTGAATAAGTACAATGTTATATATTTCTGATTAATTACAATTAGTTATGGTAATTTAGCCATTGTAATCTGGTGATTCCACATAGGTAAAATAATTGTATAAATGTTACCTAAGCAGTGCAAAGCAACCATAATTCAGCTTTTTAATCACCTTGACCATGGATTTAGAAGTATGCCAATAATGCTTGCTACAGTATGGTTACAAAACAAATCAGCTTCTAGTTTTTAAGTTATAAACTGATACATCAATTTAGTCTATTTCTATTTTGTCACACTAATAAATCCTATATATTCCAAAATGGTTCATACAACAGTGAAGAGCTCCAATTTATATGGCTTTACCAAAAACATTATTTGAACAAAATTAAAAATATTTTTTTCTCTATCCCATCTTCCACTTACTAACAATGACCCGCCTTTTCTGAAGCTACAGAGTTAAAGTGCCTGAAATTTGCATAGTGCTTTAACAGGTTTTGGCATCTTTTCACAGACACCACTGAATTTATGCCATTCTGTGAAGTAGACAAAGCAGAAAAGTGAGGCTCAGAAAGGTTAAGTGTCAAGGTCAAAGAGCTTGTAAGTAGCGAAGCCAAGAAGGAGGGGCCACCCTGGCTTTAGGAGAAGGAACCATCCCCTGTACCACTCTGCAAAGCACCTACAAAACTACCTAGAAAGGATACTATCCACCAGACATACATTTGCTCCAACAACAGGAATAAAGGCCGGAAGCTGGGACAGCCTCCGCTAAGTACAGATTTCACTGACGTCCAGCAGGAAGTACGTGGATTAGAGTCCTTTCACAGAACAGCAGGCTTACGGATTTTGTTTGGTGGCTGACGTGCGTTCTGAAGTGCTTCATGCATCATCTCCTTGGCCGCAGGACTTCACCAAAGTCTCACCCAGGTCTTTGTCCCATACTGTGAGAAAGTCAGCACCTCTCACACCATCCCGGGTTCATCTTCTCAGGGGTAATGTGTGATTTTTACCTCCACGCCTGCTAGAACAGCCCCTCCTTGCATCGTTATGTCTTTCCCTTTCCGCTAAAACTCCTTGGGGATGTCTTCACCATGATCCAAATGTACGTGGGGTTGGGCAGAGGCTGGAAAAGAAAATAAAGAGAGAGGCACAGCACAGTGAAACGAGAAGGCATGTATACATCAGTCTCTCTGTTAGGTAAGCAGCCTCTAGCCATTTTGTTGGGGTTTTCATATTTGCCTATTTTGTTTGTAAGCACAACTAAAAAAGAACAAAAGAAGAACCAACTGAACAGCCAAAGAATTCCAGTCCTTTCTGGTTGCATTTGTCCCTTCTTTCAGCGGGTATTTCAAATCGGCAGGTAGATGGAAGGAAAGCTTCCACACTGACAGAGTGGGGGACCAGGTAGGGCCTTACGTGCCCCACAGAATCAATGCAGATTGCATTTAGACTTCAGTTACAAAGATGCTCTGAGCCACAAACTTCAGGGCTGGTTTTTGTAGAAGTGACAAAAGGACCGGGGATTTGTTTTCATTTCTATGGATCCTACTTGTCACCAAAGATTTTTCTTTTTTCTTTTTTTTTCTTTTAATGCTGTAGAAGGCACTGAGTTGGATGCTGAAGGGAATCCTTAGAGACCAAAACCAGGGGGTGCCTGGGTGGCTCAGTGGGTTAAAGCCTCTGCCTTCGGCTCAGGTCATGATCTCAGGGTCCTGGGATGGAGCCCCGCATCGGGCTCTCTGCTCAGCGAGGAGCCTGCTTCCTCCTCCCCACACCTCTCTGCCTGCCTCTTTGCCTACTTGTGATCTCTGTCTGTCAAATAAATAAATAAAATATTTAAAATAAAAGAAAGAAAGAAACAAAAAACAGTGAGGCGTGTGGGTGGCTCAGTGGGTTAACCACTGGTTCTTGATTTCAGCTCAGGTTGTGATCTCAGGTTGGAGAAATCGAGTCCCAAGTTGGGCTCTGCACTGGGTGTGGATCCCGCTTGGGGTTCTCTCTGTGCCCCACCCCTTCCTCTGGCTTGTGCCCTCAGACACTCTCTTTCTCTCTCTCTCTCTCTAAAAAAACAAAAACAAAAAACAAACTTTAAAAATAAATTGAAAGTTTTTAAAGAAACGCAAAACAGTGTCTGTCCTCATAGAGGGCAGAGTCTTACCCCTTAGCATCCGACCTGAAATCTCCAAAGGGAGAGTCCAGGGGTCCTCTTGAGAAGCAGCCATTCTCAGAGGTGACCCTGCTTCTAGCTCATCATAAGCAACAGTAATTACAGCCATGTGGCATAATCTCCTCCTTCCTTTCTACTTTTCTTTCCCTAGGTGATCCTAAGGGATTGCTACCGATAGCATTTATAGAGGAAAAGAGAGGTTCTACATGGGACCCTTCAGGGAAGGGGAAGGGAGAAAAAGCCTTGTTCTATTTCTTCCCCTTTAACAGTGGTTAAGGGTATCTCCTTGGGTTTGAATCCCCGTTCTGCTGCTTTCTAGCTGTATAAATGTGGACACGTTTTTTAAGCTCTCAGGAATTCTCTGTAACACGGAATAGGAATCAAAGTAGAGTCGATGGTTGTAGAGAAGAAACGAGAAGATCCCGGGGAGCGCCCAGCAGCAGCTGACCAGAGCACGTGATCGGTTGACGTCATCAGCACCGGCATCCTCCTCTGCCTCGCGAAATCTCCACTTGCTCTTGCTCGCCTGATGCGGCTAAGACACAAGCATAGCCCATCTCCCGACCGACTACTGCGTCGACTCCTTCCTATAAGGTCACCTTTTCTCAAGCACGGCTTATGCACTTTTGGAAACGGTCTGGGAAGTCAGCATTTGCCCTCCAAGAATCATGAGAATTTACGTGTTCTCTGCCCCCTCTGCTACCAGGTTCTAGCTGGAAATATGCTTTCCTACTATCGGTGTTAAGAATGATAGGTCAGAATGCATGGTTATGGGGCGCCTGGGTGGCTCAGTGGGTTAAACCTCTGCCTTCCACTCAGGTCATGATCTCAGGATCCTGGGATTGAGCCCCGCATGAGGCTCTCTGCTCAGCAGGGAGCCTGCTTCCCCCTCTATCTCTGCCTGCCTCTCTGCCTACTTGTGATCTGTCAAATAAATAAATAAAATCTTTTAAAAAAAAAAGAATGCATGGTTATATTGGGTTATAGATTAAAAGGTACTTCCACATTTGCTGTTTCATGCGATTCTTGCAACAATCCTCTAAGTAGGGACTTCCTCTTAGGATGTTCAGAGAGATTTCATGACTTGCCCAAAGTCACACTGCTGGCAAGTTGCAGAACAGGAATTGAACCTAGGTGACCCCTAACAGAGCTTTTCCCTAACAGCCTGAGAGGTCAGAGATGGCCTTCTCAAGTTCTTCATCTGCAGGAGGGCCCGCCACATGCAAATGCTTTAGGAAACCCCTGGGTCCCTAATGAACCCGTTACAAACCAGGTGTGGCGGGCCCTGCTTATAAAACAGACCTATTTCTCTCGAGAACGGGAGTGAGGCATCTCAGCAGAAATGCATTTCCCTGTCCCCTCCACCCCAGGCCCTATCCACATGGAATGCCTGGAAGAACTAAATAAACAGATTTAACTGACTTACATGTTTTCCTTGCCAAACATTATAAAATGAAGTAATGGGTAACCTGCATTAATTCTGCTGGATTCTCAGACTTTCCTTTCTCCCCCTGAGGAATGGAAAATTATTTGAACGAGATGGGAAACCAGCTTTTCCTCGCTCTCTCTCTTTCAAAACTTCTCAAAACACATTACTATGCAACTGGAAGCCATTCAATTCAACTAAGTCATTAAGTTAAATCATCTGCACACATTTTCTCAGAAGGATGAGTTTGCGGTGGACTGATTCCATAGAACAGTTGCATGTAAACATCTCCAGGGAAAACCAGATGTTGGTGACACACCAGTACCTAGTTAGTTCTACAAAGAGCATGGCCCTAGTTCTGGACATCATCTTTCCAGGAATCCTACAACCCAGGGTGGAACTTTGCTCCGGAGCCCAGCTGGTGGGCAGTTTTTTTGGGTTTTTTTTTTGGTTTTTTTTTTGTATTTTTTTCCCCTCCTCCTCCACTAATGCTCTTTGCTCACAGCTCTATAGCACTGAGAGCAAAGAAGGCAGCCCAGGCCACCCAGTGTCGCCCAGCGAAGACCTCTGGAAATCCAAGGCCTGAAATTCAACAGAGCCACAAGGCCCCCTCAAGGGATGGGAGGATAAAACCCCTGGACCCTTTGCTTGTTCCGATGAATGATCACTCGGGGAGGTGGACCCGGGGAACAGAGGGCCCACCGGGAACAAAGGCCCAGTAATTATGGGTCCCTGAAGGCACAGGCCTGGAGAGCCTTCAGAACAAAGGGAAGAAGGGAAGGGAGGATGATGTGGCTAAAATGACCTTAAAAAAAAAAAAAGAATGCATGGTTATATTGGGTTATAGATTAAAAGGTACTTCTCAAGTTCTTGGCTAAAATTAGCCAAGAACTCAATAATGAACTTACTTAATTACTTATTACATGTTTTACTATAGTAAAGACTTTATGTATCTTCATGTGTTATATAGATCACAATAAACATACACCACAAAGGAGGGGCGAACTGCAAGGGCTTAGTCTAATTAGTGAAAAAAACATTAAACAGCTGACCCTGTAAATATTCACTTTAAAATCCAAAACTTAAAAAACATGTTACAAATGTCTTCCAGGGTCTGCCAGGCTAGAACAATAGGCCACCAATACAGCATTCCTGTACCACTGTTTGCAATTGTGTAGGGGAACACAGCCTTTCCAATACAGGATGGCCTTCGTATCTGGAAGCAATAAGCAATGTGTTAAGGTTTAAAGGTACGTTAAGAACTCACATGCCCTGGGAACCAAAACAGTGTCCCAGAAATTTGAGTGATGTCAAGATTTTTCAGCCGTGGCAATTTCCACCCTTAGGTGAAAGGCCTGGTAACACCATGTTTTAAAGGCTCGATATCCATTGTGATGCATAAAAATGAAGCCAGTAAAGTTAATGGATCTATAGGTCTGGCGCTGTGGATGAAAAAGAAGTAGAAGCCATCAGCTCCATCCGGAAGGGGCTTCCACTAAAGCAAACCCATGCCTTAGGGGATGCACCTCCCCACCCTCAAGTCCCTAGTTCTCGGTTCCTGACCTGCATGTGAAGACCACCCAAAGCAAATCGGTGTTGTTTCCGCCTTCCTCTCTGTAATTGTCAATAACAGTAATAACTTCAGCTGGGTGAGGCGGCACACTCTCTTCCCCATTCTTTTCACTTCTAGTAGAGATCCCGATAAATGGAGGAGAGCCCACATATGTTGAAATAAGTCACAACACAGATAAGCAAGAGGCCTAAGGAATCAAATAAAACAAACGAATCCTGATTGAGCCAGGAAGCCATGAGTACCCAAGGCGGCGAAGGAAACTCTTCCTTATGAGAAACTTACATTTGCAGACATCTTGCCGCAGAACAGTCAGCCCAGTACAGCAACTTTGCTTGGCCAGACACAGTATGATTTCAGATCCTTGTCACCTGCCTAGATGTGGCGATTCCAAAGAATGAAGCGGCCCAGTAAAGGAAAGCATTCGTACCTGCAAAATTTAAGGGGGGGTGACCTGTGAGCCCAGAGAAGGTTATAATTTTTAACTCAAGGTCAAAGTCTTTAAAATAATAACAATTGCTCAACTTTATTGCAAAGTCCAGAGTCTGTAACAAGATTTCGAAGAGAAAGAGAGGAAGCAAAAAGAGGAGGAGGAGGGAGAAAATGATTTTTGAGTTTGACTTTGTGCCAAACCCTATTTATACATTTGGCTCCTCTGAAGGCAAATAGTTGAATTTTATAACTATTCTTATCTTCTTTTATGGATGAGGACACTGAGATTGGAAAATGGGGCTAACTTGCCTGTAGTGGCCACACTAGGAAACCACTTCCTCTCCCTTTAAGTGGGGCTCCCTCACTTTCCTAGAGCCCCCTTATCTGCCTCCTCCTTCCACCACCCACGGGTACTGCGACAAACTGCCCTTCCTCCAGATGGTACACCGGCTCTCTGACATGCCTGCAGAGAGCCACGCCCATGCCTGCCTCCCTCCCTCAGCTGCTCTCCTCTCTTGAAATGCCAATCCTATGATTCCCTCATTCACCTCGGGCCCCTGCTCTCTGCTGTGCCAGGCACCACGACCCCAAGCTAGGCTTTCTCCCAGGGGATGGATATCTTCAGTCCTCCTCTCTCTCTCTCTCTCCATTTTGGTACTGTTGCAAAGCCTTGGCTGAGACACACAGAACAAAGGCCAAGATCAGGGGAAGGGGTAGTTGCTAGGAATGCCTGGGCAAGACATCAAAGCATGATCCATGAGGCCAAAGAGAAGTCAGGGGCATGGCCGGAGGAGCCCAGAAAACCTTAGAGAGAGTTCACAGACACCACTGTTGCCCCACTCTTCCTAAATGGTCTGCAGAAAACAGCTAAGCAGCTTATTTTTTAAAGGAAGGATGAGGGAGAGGGAGGGAAAACAAAGAAGAGAAGGAAGGATGGAAGGAAGGAAATAAAAAGGAAAGGAAAGAAGGAAGGGAGGGGGGAAGGTTTTCCAGGTCCCACCTCTGGACATTGGTCACCAGGTTTGAGGTAAGGCCTGGGATCTGAATTGCTACCAGCCAAGTCTGAGACCCAACGCAAGTGGACCCAATGCATGGAGTTCCAAAGTCCTCAGACAAATCGGTGATCAAAGCTTGAGGAAATTACCAAGGAGACAAAGAATTAGAGCCATAACAGGCCTGGGATCTTCCAGGACACTGATTTCTTAGTCCATTCCTTCTAAAGGCCCAGGGCCCCCAGAGTCTTGCCATTGCTTGACTCCTGATCCCACCCACTTCGACGGCTGTCTGTTTGGGCAGAGCAGAAGCTCCAAGAGGAGGCTGTGGTAGAAGGCTGCCTCTCGTGAGGACAAGGATGTCACAACAGTTTTCCAAGCTCCAGGCCAACGCCCCTCCCAAGCCATCAGATGTTGCAACTGGATCCGTGCCTGCCAGAGTCCAGCATGGCTGGAACTGGGTACTCAGACTCCCCATTCATCTCGTGGAGCAAAGGAGGATGGGATATGGGATCCTGGTAGCCGTGGGTGGGAGGGGTTGCTGAGCAGGCGGATGCAAGCCTCCGTAGGTGAGTTTCAAGTGGCTCAGAGTCAAAGGCAAACACGCAAGCAAAAGCACTCTGTCCTCTTCCTTCCTCCTGCTTTCTTTAAGGCGGCTTTTCTGCTTGTGCCTTCCCCAGTTCTTCATCTTAAACAGGAACTATCTGAGCTCTGTTCTTGAGAGTAAACTCGCGTCGCTCTGGTCCTCACTGACCAGATTTGCTCCAAAACAGCATGGTCTGTGTGTGGCGTGTGAATTCAGCATTTGGATGTTTCTCCTGGCCTGGCTCACCAGAGACGTGCTGGGGTTCTTGGGAATGTTTCATCGTCCTCCCAACAGCTTAGGTTCATAAGCAAATAAATCTAGTTCACTAGACCAGTCAGGCATGAGACACCCAGGGAAATTGCTACTATGTACAGGGGACAATTGTCTGCCATTTTCTGGGACTCGTCTCTTTACTTCAGCCCTCTATTTGCCTCTCTGCCTTTTTTTTTTCCCCCACTTCAGGTGGAACCTCATATCAGACATCTGGAGCAAGTTTAAAATTTAGGGAGGACCTCCTCAGAGATACAAAATAACTAGACTTTATTTCTTGCTAACTTAGATAGCAGGAGACTCACATCACAGGTCCAACTTCTGGACCTCTTGAACTTGCCAATTTAAGTTCTGTAGGTAAGCTCAGGACTCAGGTGAGGCTGTGCTCTCCTTTACTGATCCACTCCTCAGGTGTTGCTCTGGTGTGAATCTTCAAGTCTCCTTGTACTAACTCCTGGGAGATGAGTAACTGTCCTTTCTGCTCTGGGACTCCCTCAGGGGCCTGGGCCCCGGAGTATGCTGTTTGCAAGGACCCCTTCTTAGGCACCCACTAGGACCTCACCCCCTATTGTGTCTCCAATCCTTCCTTCCTCACTGGTAGATGAAGTCATATTTCCTTTAGAGCTGGAAACCAGCCATCGTTCCCAATTCTGTGGCTCGTGGTAAAGGCTCTGTGCTCTCAGTCCACCAGGCTTTTGATATTACAAGCAATTCAAAATCCTTATTTTCTCCCATAAGGGCCCATTGCGAATTGAAAATTGAGACAGCTTGGGTCTGAAATATAGAGCTCTTGGTTTGTTTTTGTTTTTGTTTTTATTTTCAGCAGATAGTTATTGAGGGATTGCTCTGTTCTATTCACAGGGTTAGACATGACTCAAACAGATCCCTGCCCACTTGCTCAACGTATGGCCCAGGGATCAACAGCACAGGCATCCTCTGGAAAATAGCCAAGACAGAGCATCTCAGGTCTCACCCTCAGTTTTACCAAGATGCCTAGCAGATTTGCGTGCATATGGACATTGGAGGGGCACTGGCCTCTTGCCCTGTTCGCTATATATGTATATACCTATATATGACAGGTGTGAAAAAGAAACCTCTATATACGACAGTATATACCTATATATGACAGGGGTCAAAAAGAAACCCCCAAGTAGGTAAGAACTCCTGGAAGCACCAGGTTTGGAGAAGACACCAGGGCTTCCCCATCACCGCAGCTTTCCCTGCCCCATCATGCTTTGAGGTACTACTCTCTGGAGGGTCTACACAGCTCATTGTCGGGTCCTAAGCAAACCCTGGTCCAGACCCCCATTCTTGCTGCATACCTCTCCAGTTCTATTAGACACAAGACTGTGCAGAACAGAAAACTCTGGAAGGCTTTTTTGGCACCAACTGAGGCCCAATGTAGCATCTGTAAGGAAGTACTTTCCAAAGCCTATTTTAAATGTGTTTATTTAATTCTAATCCATAAACATTTTGAGTGCTCACCACATGCAAAGCCCTAGGCTGGATGAATCAGGGAACACAACGTGGACTATAACAACCTCGGAACATACCCTAAGCTTGCAATCTGGGATGGGGAAACAGATACTATTAATGTATAATTTGGAGTGGCTTTAATGGAGATTACGTTGTTTTATTTACTTTACCATGGAGTAAACATGTACAGTATTTATCCCTAGAGGTACCATTAGGTCAATCAATCAGTCACGTTAGACTGTCAGTACAAATATTGAGGATCATTTTTGAGGCTAAATCAACCTGGAGTATAACTTCTGGAAAAGAAAATTATTCACCATGATCAAAATATTTGTTAAGAATATTTCAGTAAGCTGTTGCATTCTGAGTGGAAGAAAGACTACTTATTACTAAATCCAATGGTTCTGTTGTTGTTTATGTTGTTCTTGGGGTTGGAAATGGGATATATTCTGGCTAATCTAATATCCTGATAAACCAAGAGTTATTATATAGGAAGTGTGAAAACAAAGTCAATGAGATTGAGTCCACAAAAACATGGGAAATCCAGGTTCAGGTTTTTGTTTTTTGTTTTTTTTTTAACGTATGCTCCACACCTGGCGTGGGACCCAACACAGGACTTGAACTCATGACCTTGAGATCAAGACCTGAGTTGAGATCAAGACTCAGATGCTCAACTGACTGAGCCACCCAGGCGTCCCCAGGTTCAGAATATTTTATTCATAGTTGATATATCATATTGAAGAGCAAAAATCCATAACCCTAAACTTTTCTTGACTATTAAACTTTTTAATACATTTCTTAAAGCATTTTGAGACATTGTAATATTTTGGGATCTTTTTAAAAAATATTAAATATAACTAAAATAATCTTATTTTTTAATGATCTATCTTTCAGTTATTTAGAGTCTAGAAACTGAGAGCTTATTGTATTTAACTGCAACTTACCAATAAGAAACTAACATTTTGGCGACCAATAACTATACAAATGCCAGAAGACAAACTATATTCCAAATGAAAAAGTATTCATCATCTTTAATTCACAAAGAAATATGCTTTCCAAAAACAAACAGGAACAAAAGCAGTGACTAACTTTTGCGGTTAAATTGCATCGAGAAGGGGCGCCTGGGTGGCTCAGGGGTTAAACCCTCTGCTTTCGGCTTGGGTCATGATCCCAGAGTCCTGGGATCGAGCCCCACATCAGGCTCTCTGCTCCGCGGAGAGCCTGCTTCCTCCTCTCTCTTTGCCTGCCTCTCTTACCTACTTGTAATCTCTGTCAAATAAATAAATAAAATCTTTAAAAAAAAAAATTGCATCGAGAAAATGGGAGAAATAGTTTCAAGACTGTAATTATAGAAACAGGCATTACGATCCAGGATTAGAAGACTATATGCTGAGAAAAATCTTCAATCCTAAATTATTAACAAAAATTCCAAAGAAACAACACTAATTATCTAGAGATTACTGGATGCAAGTCATCAGTGACAGTAATACATATCTTCAAAGAGAAGGGTAGGAGAATTTGTGATTAACTATTAAGGGGGACTGATCTCAAAGAAGAATCCATAGAAATTAAAAAAGTTTTCTATGCCATGTATTTACTATTTCCTTAAAGTTAGAAAAAAAATAATGTTAAACTTGGGAGAAGGAAACCCTTAAGATCAAAATGAGGAAATTTAAAATTAAATAAAGATTGTAGACTTGAATGTTTCTAAGAAAGTAGAGAGTAGATTTTAAATGCTCTCACCACAGAAAGGACATGGCAACTATGTGAGTGAATGGAAGTTATTATGGTTGTAATCAATTTGTAATTGATAAACATATCAAGTCATCAGGTAGTACTCCTTAAATTTGCACAATGCTATGTATCAATTATATCTCAAAAAGTTGGGGGAAAGCCTGGGTGGCTCAGTGGGTTAACCATCTGCCTTCAGCTCAGGTCATGATCCCAGGGTCCTGGGATCAAGCTCTACGTGGGCCCTGCCGCTCCCCCTGCTTGTACTCTCTCTCTCTCTCTCTCTCTCTCTCTCTCTCTGTGTCAAATAAATAAAATACATACTTTTTTAAAGTTGGGGAAAAAATAGCAGTCTTCCAAAAGGCCTGCCCTCAAAAAGGCTGTATATTTTATATTTCTTCAATAAATGAGTTTATCACCTTATAAACATTTTTTTATTTTGATTACACACACACACACACACACACTGCCATTAGTTAGATCAACTTCCTAATGCAACTGCCTGCAATCAAATATTTGATTTATAAGTATAAAATGCAATGGCTCTCTGGCTAACACAAAAGGAGCGAAAATACTGTTTTATATGATTTTAAAGTTTCTCTCTTCATTTTTTAAAAAATATAATAATATTAATCTTATATATATATTTAAAGATTTTATTTATTTACTTGACAGAAGGAGAGAGATCACAAGTAGCCAGAGAGGCGGGGTGGTGGGGGAAAAAGAGTGGGGGCGGGGCATGGAGCAGGCTCCCTGCTGAGCAGAGAGACAGATGCCAGCCTCGATCCCAGGGTCCTGGGATCATGACCTGAGCTGAAGGCAGAGGCTTAAGCCACTGAGCCACCCAGGCGCCCTAATCTTATATTTTTAATAAGAAGCACACATTAACACTTAGAGTGAAGCACACTTTTGAAACTCTTAAAACAACGTAATATAATGAAGGGGATTTTGTTGTAAGTTGAAATCAGCAAAGATTGCGATAGGCATATTGCTTTTGCACAAGGAACCTCAAACGGGGAAAAGTACAATTTTTAGAAGTTAGGATTATCCCAACTACGATGACAGGATCAGAGAAAAGTGACCTTTCTAACAGCCCCTGCCCACAGTTTATCACCAAGCAAGGTGGGAGGGAGGGACCTGCTGCTCTTACCCGGACTTAGTCTCACTCGCAGAGAAGGGGCCTTTTCTTGACTGGTCCGCCCAGAGGCAGCACCTTTTTCTGATCATCCTGCACAGACCCGTGATTCCATATAACCTGGGACAAGTAGCTTACTCTTCCTAGAGATGAACCCCTCTGTCTCCACCTCCACCTCCACCTCCACTTCCATCCCACCCCCCCAGCCCCAGACCCACCGCCTTACCCCCTTTGTAAAATGAACTGTTTGGAACCTGTGATCACCATGATTCATTCTGGCCCCAAATTCTATGACCCAATGGTCTTCTCTCTGTGTCATTTTTCCTTGCTCACCTGATCCACCCTGGGTGATGGTTCATATCCAAATACTGCAGGCTTAATACTGACCCTTCACTTTCAGTCTCAGATTAAGAAATGACTAGATGCTGGGACGCCTGGGTGGCTCAGTTGGTTAAGCGGCTGCCTTCGGCTCAGGTCATGATCCCAGAGTCCTGGGATCGAGTTCCACATCCGGCTCCTTGCTTGGCAGAGAGCCTGCTTCTCCCTCTGCCTCTGCCTGCCACTCTGTCTGCCTGTGCTCGCTCGCTCGCTCTCTCTCTCTCTCTGACAAATAAATAAAAATATCTTAAAAAAAAAAAAAAGAAATGACTAGATGCTAATGCATCTCATTAGCATGTCTCGCTCCCCTTTGACATTGTAAGCTTCTTTACATTTAGCAGAGTGTCAGTCACATAGCTGGTTTCGAATAAATGTTTAATTGTTTAGATAGAGAAATATCTTGATTCAGTATCTTGCCTGTTGATCAGATTTCTTCTTATGTGCCTCTTATATTAAAAGTCTAGAGTAGTATAACTTGGGAGCCAAGTTGTATAATCTTAAAACCCACATTAATAAAAGCAAAAGGGTACAGTTGAATTTATTTTAATTTATTATTTTTAAATTAATTTTTTAATTATTAATTAAATTTAATTTATTTTATTTAATCCACTGTATCCAAAATATTATTTCAACTTGTAATCAATTGTTCATAAGATAGATTACATTTTTTACACTAAATTTTTAAAATTGAGTGTATATTTTATACTTAAAAGTATGCACTAGCCATATTTTGAGTGCTCAGTAGCCACAAATAGTTAGTGACTACCATAGATGTAGAGGGTATTAGATCAGTAAGATGTATAATGAAAGACTCATGTTAACGCTTACGATTCCCCAAGTATTCTTTTTTTTTTTTTAAGATTTTATTTATTTATGTGGCAGAAAGAGACACAGCGAGAGAGGGAACACAAGTGGAGGGAGATGGAAAGGGAGAAGCAGGCTTCCCACCAAGCAGGGACCCTGGTGCGGGGCTTGATCCCAGGACCCTGGGATGATGACCCAAGCCGAAGGCAGACACTTAACAACTGAACCACCCAGGCGCCCCACAAATACTCTCTTCTAAAAAAAACAAACCTCATTTTAAAAGTCAAGTTTAGTGCTTAAAGAGGAAGGTGAAATGCCTGGGGCCATGTAGCTCTAGCCTTCAGAAGTTATAACCGGAGCCTTTGATGCTGTCTGCCGTTTGTGTGCAAAGTGCACATGTGTGTGTGTTGGTGTCTGTAATGCCAAGGTGGTGTCCTGACTGGGACAGGCAGCTTCTCCGGGTGCCGTCCCCTAAGCTAAGCATCCGTAGGAGCCGTGATTTTTAGGATGAATGCCCACGGACTAAGATATTGGTGGTGGCATTTATAGAGGCTGGTTACTTTGCGGAGAGGTACTTTTGACATCTAGTAACTGAAAAGTTTCGAGGCTCATAATCCAAAATCAGCCTAAATCTTCTCCATTGTTGGGGCGCCTGGATGGCTCAGTCCGTTAAACAGCTGCCTTTGGCTCAGGTCATGATCCCAGAGTCCTGGAATTGAGTCCCACATCAGTCTCCCTGCTCAGCGGGGAGCCTGCTTTTCCCTCTGCCTGCCCCTCCCCCTGCTTGTGCTATCTCTCTGACAAATAAATAAATAATTTCTTTTTAAAAAAAAAATTTTCTCCATTGTCACCAAAAACAACCTACTTCATACACAGAGTATACATTGTGTGCTATTCTCATGACCTCTTTCCCTTCAAACATGCCTTCAGTGTTGTCAGCTTGACTCTACCCACGTAACAGTCCACAGTGGAGAGGCAGCTAGGGCCTTCCCAGAACTCTGGACTTCCCGAGCTCATGGTCTTCATTTTCTGCCCTCAAATAGCCTGTGGGTCAGCTTCATCGTGGCTTTTACAGTGAGTCTCTCCTCCTCTCCCCTGGTTTCATTTCTCTCCCATCATTCTTTCTGGAATCCAACCTCCCGAGGGCTGTTAGTAAAATATGGACTTAGATCTGGAAATCGACAAGCAGTTGGGAGTGTGGGACTCTGATGGAAACAATCTGAAAGAGAGGGGCAAAGTGGGAACAACTCCCAGCACTTTGCACTATAGAGAGGTCAGAATGTGGGCTACAAATCAAATTTGTCTTTGGCTGGATCCACAATTATAAGATACCTGAGCCCAAGGGCTTTAGAGCATCTGTCTGCCATTTGAGCCCAGAACAAGCTGCCTGGATATTGAGACTGGTCCTCCAATTAGCAACAATTGAGCTCAGGATGAGAGCTGTGCTATCCTTTTTCCTCTCCTCAATTTTGTTATTCTAGCAGCTGTCATCACCATTCACATCCACTCACAGACTGTACATAGTAAAGGAGCTCCATTCAAGTTTTGTATCCAATCTACTTTGCAGCCCAGCTAATGTGAATTTATGGAAGCCAATGGTAGATATAAATTTGCAAGCTGCATTCCCGCTCACCATGGGATGTTAGTAGATATTTACATTTAGAAGTTTAACACATCTTGGCCTTAATCCAATATTCTCTAACGTTCTCTAAACAGCCCCAGTTTACTAAACCCTATGGTTAGCATGTCTAAAGAGAGGACCAAAGGGGGAGACTTTAGGAAGCAGTTATAAATATAAACCACCTTTGAAGATTTACACAGGGCTTTTGTTAGTAAATTTAGAGAGTTGTGTATGCTAGAGCTCAATTTTTGCCTATACGCTTAGAAACTAACAGAAGCATGCGGGGAAATCATCTGTTTTGTTGGCTTCTACTTCCACGCCCACACTTTCCAACTTTTGAATTAAGAAAGGAAGGCGGCCAACCAAGAACCAAATGCAGTTCTAACTGCATTACTTTTCAGTATTAACCACCAGTAAAACACACACACACAGAGGGGAAAAAAATAATAAAACCCCTGGGCATATTAGTTAGTATTTTAGTTTTCTCCCCAAATGAGCTTAAATCATTAAACTAAATAACTGTACTTCAGTCATCAATATTTAAGGTGTACGAAGTACTGCCTGTTCGAGGTTGTTCCCGGACCTTTGTTTTTCCATCTAAATTTTATAATTTAAAACTTTTTTTTAAAAGGATTTTATTTATTTATCTGAGAGAGAGAGAGAGAGCGAGAGAGAACAGGAGTAGAGGGAGAAACAGACTTACCGCTGAGCAGGGAGCCTGATGTGGGGCTCGATCCCAGGACTCCGGGATCATGACCTGAGCCGAAGGCAGATGCTTAACCGACTGAGCCACCCAGGCGCCCTAAATTTTATAATTTATAGGTCAGTTTTTACCCACCTACCCCCAAATCCACTTAGTGATCTGGCTTACCCTGACTCTAGAGACCAATCTGCAGAGGACTGACAGCTAAACAATATTGCTTTTCAACCCTGGGCGTGTATCTAAGTCTCCATGTATCTGAGGCTTTTGTTAATTTTAGTTCAGCAGTGGCTGTAGTTTGCAGAGTAGATGTCTTCATTCCTTTTGTGAAATTTATTCCCAAGTATTTTATGCTCTTGGAAGTTAGGGTAAATGGAATTTTTTTTATTTCATTTCTCAAATATTTGCCTGAGAAAAATAAATCAATGCTCTGAACCCTCTTGCAATCAGGGAACCAGGCGCGTTTTCCACAATGACCTTCTTGCCCTCCTAGCACCACTCTCCGTCTAGACCCTCATACCTTGTTTCTCTCTTCATCTGCAGCTAAATCTCTCCCGGGCACATTTTGCTGATCCAATCTCCTTCCTCCAGTTTGCTGCCAGCTGCTTGAGTTTTTGTCTTGTTTTGTTTTTGTTTGGTGGGAGGGCATACACAGGAATCCTCGGGTCAGAGGGAGAAGATTCAGAAAGTACTGCTGTAAGAAAACAGACAGAGTGCTCATGTAAACACAGTCCGCTGCCTTCAACGGATGCATGCTGGGAATGGATAATCAAATCCGAAAATGTCCTCTCTTTGCCGTGTGCATGCTGCGGAAAGAGCCCATTCCCTGTGGCCTGCCCACCCTTAATGAGCCTTCTGCGGCCTCAGTTTTCTGGTGAAATGATGGTGTGATAATGCATTTATGTATGAATCACTAGCCAGGTAGAACAGAGCAAAACATGAGAGGTAAATAATTTCCTAGGGTCTTGAGTTTACATTTTAAAAACCAAAATAAGATTTGTTAACCTTTTCCTAGCAGTTAAGGAAGTTTCTCCTGCATCTATGTCTGAATCCACTGAGAACTAAGGCAGTGCCCCTTCGTTAATAGTGGTAGTGTATAAATGACATATAAATGACTTTTATTAATATAACCTCTGCTTAGCTCACTGAGCATTGGTGCAGCAAAGACCCTCCTTCCATTCCCCATCCTGAAGGAGACACACATACACACACACACACACACACGCGTGCACACGCACACGCAAGGCGTGGGCGCAACACTAAACAGGGCAAGCTGCTTTCTGGGATCCAGATCTTTCCAGTCCTCACATAGGTAAAAGCTGTCAAAGAAACCTCTTTCTGGGGCAGTTGCTTGAACGTTTTAATCCTTGGAGAACACCCCACTGTCTTCTCAGTCCTCACCCCCTCCCACCTTTCCCACTAGTTCTCACTCATGTCACAGAGAATCCTCATCTGGGAACAGCTTCATTCCCCAAATTACATTTGACATCTGTAGTCAATGCTGCTTTCTTCCATCATCTTCATGGCCTAGAGAAGTGACATTATCCCACCATGAGAAGAGGTAGCATTCATGTGGCTCTTAACAATGTGCCTGGCACTCCTCAAATGATTTTAACATAACCAATCCAATCCTCACAGCAACACCATGAGATAGATACCATTACAGTCCCTATTGGATAGATATGAAAAATCAAGGCACAAGAAAGTCAAGCAATTCAGCTGAGGTCCCACAGCTGGAAAGTGGCACCACAAAGATTCAAATCCAAGTAATCTGGCCCCAGACTCTTCACTCCACATGCTGTCTCTTTCTGTGTATAAAAAAGACACTACAAAGTTAATCCAAGAACATTCTTTTCTAATCTTCACACATGACACCATTGATATTCATGAGCAATATTTGCATAGATATTTGGTGCCAGCTGTAGAGTCATCACAAATATTTTGGCTACGCGGGGTGTGAGTGAGAACCGACCCCCAGACCTCTCTGTAGAATACAGATGGTAGAGAGGGAACAGAAGATAAGGGAAAGAGAGAAATGAAGAGGCAGCAGAGAGAGACAGGGATGGAGAGTACTGACTCCGAAACAGAGAGGCTTGTGAGAAATGGATCAGCCAGAGGCCGGAGAGAATAGCAGCTAGAACAATCAAGGAGATGTCCAGAAGGAAATTTGATGAACTTGGAGGAAAGTCTTGCATACACACAAGTGCAATGAAGCAGGGAAAGCCAAAAGAACGTGCTTTTTGGGCTCAAGGTAAAAGGTGGAACCATGAGGGAACTCTAAGTACCAGAGGGAGCCAGGAAGGAAGCTAGATTTGAGGACAAATATCAACACACTGGTTATTAGAGGGCTGGCTAAGGAAGGTAGCTTCTGTGTTGGAAACCAAGCTCCTGGAGAGACAGTATCTCGCCATATGTGTCCATTCACACGGATGCCCTGGCAGGTGTCTACCCAGAGATTAGCCTGCTCTGCATTGAAGGCATCGACCAAGTGGCAGCTCACATGCTTCTCAGGTTGGAGAAGACTGCTTTGCTGGCTCTGGTCCCCAAGCACAGACCAAGGTCTGGAGCCTGATGCGGGGCTCGATCTTACCACCCTGAGATCATGACCTGAGCCAAAATCAAGTCCAACACTTAACCAGATGAGCCACCCAGGCACCCCACACTCTTTATTCATACATGATAAAGTTCACTCTTCATTGATGTCCGTTCTTTGGGTTTTGATAAACACCATCACCACAGTGAAGATACAGGAAAGATTCATTACCTCCCAGAATTCTCCCTTGCTGCTCCTTTGCTCAATCTTTCCCTCCACCCTGAGCCTCGGTCAATCATTGGTCTCTTTTGTTCCTACAATTGTGCCTTTTCCAGAACGTCATATAAATGGAAGTACATGGTATGTAGGCTCCTGAGTCAGCCATCTTTCACTCAGCATAATGCATTTGAGATTTATCCATGGTTTTGCATGTACCATTGATTTGTTCTTTTTTATTGCTGAGCAATAGCCATTATATGGCTATACCATAGTTTATCTATCTACCAGCTTTAACCTTTAGGTTAAAATGTCCATAAGGACATTTGGGTTATTCTCAGGTTCAGGTGAGTATGGAGAAAAAAGCAGTGAATATTTGCATGCAGTTCTCATTTTTCCTGGGTAAATATGCAGGAGAAGGATTGTTGGCTCATGTGGCAAATATATGTTTAATTTTGTGAGAGACCATTAAACATTTTCCAGAGGTGCTGTGCCAATTTGCATTTCTACCAACAGCATACGAGTTTCAGTGGCTGCACAACATTGTGAGTATTTGGTATCTTTGGTGGTTGTTGTTCTATTTTATATTAGCCAATTCAAGTACATGGGAAATGGTATCTCCTTGTGGTTTTAATTTGCATTTCTCTCATGACAAAAGATGTTGGCTACATTTTCCTGTGCTTACTTGCCATCTGACTATCTTTGGCGAAGTGTCTGCTCAAATCCTTTGCCCATTTTCTTATTAGATTTTTGTGTACTTATAACTGAGTCGTGGAAGTTATTTATGTAAGCTGGACACAAGTTTTTTGTCACATATGGGTTTTATAAATACCTTCCACAGTGTGTGGCTTGTCTTTTTACTTTATTAACAGCTTCAAAGATCAGACGTTTAAAATGAAGTCTACTTCATCAAAATTTTTGGTTTATAAGAGGGCTTTCCCTATTGTATCTTAAAAAATCTGTGCCTACCCAGAGGGGCAGGGCTCAGTCTCAGTACCCTGGGATCATGACCTGAGCTGAAGGCAGACGCTTAATAGACTGAGCCGCCCCTCCATTCCTTTTTTTTTTTTTTAAGAGATCAACATTACGTACTTTATGTTTTAAAATTCCATTCATTCATTTTCCATTATCTGTGGACCCAATGCAGGGCTTGAACTCACGATCCTGACTGAGATCAACAGTCATGTGCTCTTCTGACTGAGCCAGCCAGGTGTTCCTTCCAGTGCATTTTTTTAAACAATCCAATCCAGGGATCAAGGCTCAGAGTCACCATTTGCCCAATGAGACCCACACTCACCCCTCTGTGCAGAGGTGCTACCTGTGGAGCTGGTTTATGGTTCCCCATCTTCCTTTCTTCTTTTAGTGGGCAGAAGGTGGCGTGTGAAACAGCCAGTTGGCTATGTGGAAATGAGACAGAGGGTTTCCCTTGGGAAGCAGGTGGGAGAGGGAGGACCGGTCGATGGATAATCAATAAACTGTTCATGTCGCTTTAAAACAAAACAAAACAAACAAACAAAAAAAATCTGTGCCTAACACAGGTCACAAAAATTTTCCCCTGTTTTATTCCAGAAGTTATATAGCTATAGAATTCACATTTAAATCTAAAATTTGAGGTAAATTTTTATATGATCTGTGAGGTATGGGCTCAGATTCATATTTTTGCCATGGGTGTCTAATCGTCTCTGCATCATTTATTCAAAATATAATCCTTTCTCCATTGAATGGAATATGCATCTTTATCAAAAATCATTTGGCACCTTTTCAAAAAATGATGCTGGAACAACTAAACACGCCTAGGCAAATAATAATGATAATAATTGAATGCAAGCCTCATACATTACAAAATATTAACTCAAAATGAATCACAAATTCAAACATAGAACTTAAAACTATAAAATTTTGTGAAAAAATCTAGAAGAAAACCTTTGGGAGTTAGGGATAGGCAGAAAGTTCTTAGATTGGACTGCCAGAGCTTAATTTTAAAAATGGAAAAACTGGACTTCATCAAAACATACTTTTGTTATGCAAAAAACTCTGTTAAGAGGATGAAAGACAGTCCTACAGATTGGGAGTACATATTTGCAAATCATGTATCTGACAAAGGACTAGTATTTAGAGCATACAAAGAACTCTCAAAACTTAAGGGTAAGGAAAAAAAAACTATTAGAAAATGGACACCAAACATGAAGAGATATTTAACAAAAGAGGATATATAGATGGTAAATAGGTACATGAGAACATGTTCAAAATCATTATCCATCATGAAATGCACATTAAAACCACAATGAGATTTCACTACATACCCACCAAAATGGCTAAAATAAAAAAAAAAATTATGGCATTACCAAATGCTGGTGAGGGTGTAGAGGAACCAAATTACTCAAAGATTACTGTTGAGAATGTAAGTAGGACTCGAAACCAGTTCAGAAGTTTCTTTTAAAAACTAAATATGTGGGGCACCTGGGTGGCTCAGTGGGTTAAGCCTCTGCCTTCAGCTCAGGTCATGATCTCAGGGTCCTGGGATTGAGCCCCACATCGGGCTCTCTGCTCAGCAGGGAGCCTGCTTCCCCCTCTCTCTCTGCCTGCCTCTCTGCGTACCTGTGATCTCTTGATCTGTCTCTCTCTCTCTCTCTCTCTCTCTCTGTCAAATAAATAAATAAATAAATAATCTTAAAAAAACAAAAAACTAAATATGCAGTTATCTTATGACTCCCTAACTGCACCCTTGGCATTTATCCCAGAGAAATGGAAATTTATATTCACATAAAAACCTATATTGGAATGTTCATTTCAGCTTCATTTGTAATAGTCAAACCTGGGAACAAATCAGATGTCCTTCCATGGGTGGATGGTTAGACAACCTGTGGCACATCCATATCACGGAATAGCACTCAGCAACAAAGAGGAGCAAAGTACTAATACACAAAGGACAAAGCAACTTGGGTGACTCTCCAGAGAATAAAAAAAACAGCCCCAAGAGGTTAGATGTTATGTGATTGCGTTTACATGACATTTTTGAAGTGACAAAATTATAAAGAAGGTGAACAGATAGTGGTTGCCAGGAGTTAAGGATAAGAGTGAGAGGGAGAAATCGGTGTGTTTACAAAAGGGAAACAGATGGGATCCTGTTGTAGTGATAGATCTGTATTTTGTAGGTCCTTCGACTGTGGAGGTAGATACATGAACCTACACTTGTGATATGACTGCACAGACCTAAACTCACGCATGAGTAAGTGCAACCAGGGAAATCTGAACAAGATGGATGGATTGACTCGGAGTAATGGAATCAGGGACGTTACGCCATCGTTTTGCAATATGTTATTATGGAGGGAAA
Source organism: Mellivora capensis (assembly GCA_004024625.1). Classification (NCBI taxonomy): domain Eukaryota; kingdom Metazoa; phylum Chordata; class Mammalia; order Carnivora; family Mustelidae; genus Mellivora; species Mellivora capensis. The sequence continues at coordinate 10,153 of PISX010008198.1, read as the reverse complement.
CTGAATAATGAGAGGGGACTTCTCTGTGTCATTTCTTTTCTTTTTTTTTTTTTTTAATATTTTATTTATTTATTTGACAGAGGTAGAGAGGTCTCAGGTAGGCAGTAAGGCAGGCAGAGAGAGACAGGGAAGCAGGATCCCTGCATCGGGCTCTCTTCAGGCCTCAATCCCAGGACCCTGAGATCATGACCTGAGGTGAAGGCAGAGGCTTAACCACTGAGCCACCCAGGTGCCCTTTCTGTGTCATTTCTTAAGACTGCATGTGAATCTATAATTATCTCAAAAAATTTTTTTTGAAAAATCAGTTGGCCATATATAAATCTATTCTGGGAGACCTATTTCTGAAATCTCTGTTTTTTTGTTTGTTTGTTTGTTTTGTTGCTTTTTTTAAATTTAAACTTTATTTTATTTTTTCAGTGTTCTGAAATCTCTGTTTTGCTCCCTTTATTTATATGTTTGTCCTTTCACCAATACCACACTGTATGATTACTGCAGCTTTATAATAAACCTTGAACTCAGATAGTAGGAGTCTTCTAGCTTTATTCTTTCTTCAAATTGCAGTGTTTTTTTTTTCTTCCTTCAAAATTCTAACTCTTTTCACTTTCTATATAAAGTTTAATTCAGCATGTATATTTCTCCAAAAAAAAAAATCCCACTGGGAGTTTGAATGATACTGTTTTAAATCTATAGGTCAGCTTGGGAACAATTTTCATTTTCACAGTATGAAGTATTCAGTTCATGAATATGGTATCTCTCCATTTATTTAGGTCATCTTTCTTTCAACATGTTTTGTACCTTTCAACATACAGATCCTGCACTATTTTGTTAGATTTCTACCCAAGTATGATATTTCATGTTTCTAGTGCTATTTTAAATGACACTCATTTTTAAATTCTGATTTCTAATTGTTTATTGCTACTGTATAGAAATACAGTTAACTTTTGTGGATTGATACTGTTCAACCTTGCTACACTCACATGAATTTCAGTAGTATCTGGTTTTCTAGAGTCCTTTGAATTATCTGTGTAGATAATCATGTCATCTGCCAAATAAGGAGTTCTTTACAATTTTATCTTATAAAAATTCCTTCAATGAATATCACCTTACATACTTTTTTGGCTCACGTAACTGATTACATCCTTAACAGATACATACGTTTTAAGTCCTGATATGTATCTCCACTGCTTTGTACCTTCCAAAGTTCTATCTGCTCTTGGACTCAGAGCATGGGAACAGAACTCTTTTCTCTATGATGAACACCTCTCCTTAACTGCAAGGTGGAATTGTGGAATTTGGCTACCTGCCTCCTTACAGATAATACCTTTTAATGTTGAGGTGGGATCAGTTTGAACAGAACATCCCCATTTTGTAGAAAATCCCCTGCTTTTCCTTCTTCCCTCACCCAGTGATTTCTACAACTCCCAGGTGGTTTCAGGAAGTGGAGTGATGAGGGAGGGGGATGGTTAGAGAGGTTCAAGAGCTACATTCTTGGGTAATCTCTGACTTCTAGCTCCTGCTTCCAATAATTAATTCAATCTATGAATCATTTAGATAACATATGCACATTGTCTCTCCTCTACAAAACATTGACTCAGCCAACTCGGACTTTTCCCTGAATTTCCAATAGAAGAGTAATAAATTTTTGGAAGATTTATGTATTTGTTTGAGAGAGAGCGAGAGAGAGCGATATCGAGAGAGAGAGAGAGCAGAAGAGTATGCACAAGGGAAGGGAGGAGCAGAGAGAGAGAGAGAGAATCCCAAGCAGACTCCCCACTGAGTGCTCCTTGCTGGGCTAGATCTCACAACCCTGAGATCATGACCTGAGCCGAAATCAAGAGTTGGACGCTTAACCCATTGAGTCACCCAGGCACCCATAATAATAACTTTTAAAATAAGCACACTTATATGAAGTTTTCATGGGTAGGCAGATTTTACTGAAGTTTTAATGAAATGAAGGAGATTTAAGTCATAAATTTGCAAATAATATATAATTAAAAATTATTAAAATTACCAAAAAATGTTTATAATTTTTTTTAATTTTATATATAAAAAATGATAAAAAGCCTCCTCTGCTCCTAAATATCTTCTTGGCCACACTATTTTTCATGGCTAGGCTACCCTCACCTCGCACATCAAGTCGTCCCACCTTGGCTGGCCCTTTGTCCTTTTCCATCGTCCCACATATGTCCTCCACCATCATCTTCCCCACCAAATGACCCTAATCAAAGTGATCTAAGTGATAGGAGAGGGCTAGCTTCATTGTCTTAACTTTAAGCACTACATATTCTTGTTCTGATTATGAAGGTAAGCTTTGACTAGAACCTTCTTCGAAACAAGATTTGAAATACTAATTGGAGTACTATAAACCCTTAGTTAAAAGACAGACACTACCTTTGGCAACAATGTTCTGGTTCTTTCAAGATACACAAATTCTCCTCCTATTTGTATTTCTGCTTAATCCCACTTTCACAGGGTTAGCCAAATAGTGCTCCATGTTTGAGAAACTGCGCTACATTTAGAAGAAGATAACAGGGGAAAAAAAAAAAACCTTAAAATTTTTTTAATTGCAATCATTTTTTTTGTAGGTTAAAAAAAAGTTGCTCTTTTGGGGTGCTTAGCTGGCTCAGTCAGAGGAGAATGCAACTCTTGATCTCGGGGATGTGAGTTCGAGCCCCGTGTTGGGTATAGAGATTACTCAAATAAATAAAAACTTTAAAAAATTTTTTTAAATGAAACTACAGTGGCTTAAATATATATATATATATAGGCTGCTCTTTTCAAAAAATTAAAGGTTAGACCTGAAAAATGCTTCTTACAATGATAAGGAAGAAGTAGAATTGACTGATAGGGAGAGAAGAAAAGGAGTGAAGAAGAGAAGGGGTGGCGGGGGGAGAGAGAGCCTTCTTTAAGGCTTGTTATCAGATTTAATATTTTTCTACAGAGATGATTGTTTTTTCAACAACAACACATTTAAAGGGTCATTTTCTTTAAAAGGCTACAGGCCAAATTTTTGTGGGCTGTTCAAACCATGAATTAAAGTGATTAAGCCCATAACTCCTACCAACTCTAACAGTCAAAATGTCATGGCAACGAGAATGATTCTCCAGCTGAAAGTCAGCATGCAGGGGCATAAAATTGTTCTTCTTAAAATCCTAGTCTCATATTCCTTCAAATTCAGTTCTTTCTTGGGCTTTGCTTAAAAGCATTTTCACCCATTATAGTTCCTAGAACCAATAACGCTCGTCTAATAATCAGAAGTTTTAATAAAGTTAGAGACCATAAGGGAACAGCTCGCACCTGCTTTTTCATTTTTTTCCCAATGTGCTGGGAGCAGGTAAGTCAGGTCAGCATCTTGCCAGTTACTGTAACCATTTTAACAAAGGAGAATCTCAAGGAAGTTCTCAGCCTCAGGGGCGGATTAAGTTGCATGCCTGATTTTTATTCCTTCCCAATCAGCCAGAAACAAAATTGTTACTCTAGTACACATGTACCATCTGCTTATTAAGCTTACCCATGATTAAAAACCCCATTGAAGACTTTTTTTCCTCCATGTAACAGATTAGGTAAACGAGAACATTTGGCAATACCCAGTATAAGGGATAGTGTCAGGATACCTGTCCTCTGACAAAGCGTTCATGGGACTACAAAGTGTTGCAGCCTTTTGGGAGCACAATTTCAGAGTCTGTGGAATTAAAAACACACATACCTAGTCACCACACTTTTAGACCTACTTACATATAGGAATACATCAACACTTATTATAAAGATGTTTTTTGCAAGATCATTTGTTTTTTAAAAAAATGGGAAAAGGGTAATGCATTCTGATACGTAGAAGAATGGATGAATGAACGAATGAATGAATGGATAGATGGGTGAATGAATGAGCAAGCAGGCGGGCTGTGGTCAGCCTACGCCATGGAACACGATGCAAATATTAAGAAAATACGAGAGCTCTGTGCAAACTACCTTGCGACTGCTTTGAGGCTGTCAGTGTTCCTTGACCAAGGTAAAATTCTCTGTATAAAACCATTCAATCCTTTGGAAAACTTACCAAAGAAAACTTGCCCTCAGTCACTCCGTTTTAACTGACAACATTTCTAGTGCAACCTGGAGACCTCTGTAAAGTCCTGTTCTTCCAGGGGCCCTGCTGCCTTCCACGGCAGAGGAGTATCCTTGCTGCATTTTGTGACAAGGTCACAGAAAGGCTCCGCCTTTAAAAATTCACTTACTTGAAGAGCCAAATCTGCACAAGAGATTAATTCAGAAACAACCGTCTCTATCACAATGGTTTAGTTCACTTGCAAATGGACTCAAAACAAGGATCCTTTAAAAGGCAAAATTTCCTGGTGCTTTAAAAATATGACCCTTTTAGAGAAACTGGAGGGGATATGTGTGTTATGTAAATTGAGGAATGCCAGCAATCTAAGACCTCTGACAGTCCCTTTTCAAAGAGCATTTGGAACAACCTGTCTAACCCGTCATCCTCAGTTTGCAGGTACAAAGGAATTACACCATCATCTCTGCCCTCTAGAAGTTTATGATTCATCCCCTTGCACTATGTAGGGCAAGTGCCCTCACATTGAACATTTAACACTAAATGCTTAAATGTCCTTACTGGGAGCTACGCAGCCGATGAGTTACCACTCACTCACATGTAAGAGAAGAAGCATTTCCTGGTGTATCGTGTTTTAACTTATTCCCCAGGCAGGTCCCTTCTGTTCTCTCTAAAAATGCACCTCCCCCCCCCCAAAAAAAACCAAAGTTCCATGAACTCAGGTTTTCTGGAAGTCCACAACAATCACAATCACAAAACATATCAGCTTCAACTCTCTAGCTATCGAAGGTCAATGTCAAAGATTCATTGACTCGACAATCAAGGCTGCTGCAGAGGAATGCAGAGGCACCCTTGAAAGAGTGTGTGAGGCCGCAGAATTGGACTTCAGGAGTGCCCGGCTTTTAGGCCAGGACCAGAACATCCCCCTCCTCTGTGGCCTTGGGCAAGGCTTTTAACAACTAACTCAGTTTCTTCCCACGTGTAAAACAGATAATCATCACCTTCCTTTGAGATGTGCATAAATTAATTAGTTGAGGTTTGGAAAGAGTTGTGAAAGCAAAATGGCAGTCATAAATGCTAAATATCAGCCGATTTTCTTTTCAATGTCACGGTTTTCCCTGGCATCGTATATCACATAACATACGCCGAGAAGCAGGAAATATCACCACATTGTATCTGATTATTCTTGTTTCAATTACATAAGGGCTAACCTCAGGGATTAAAAGCAATTCCAAAGGACCCATAAATCATCATGCACTATTAAGGAAAAAGATTATTTGCAAGGCATCTTAATATCCTATAACGTAGCCTGTTACTTTTATGATTTCTGCTTCACAAACACTCGTGGAGGTGGTATAATGGTCTTGTCGCCGTCTCACAGTTTAGGAAGTAAGCAGAGATCACCCCTGTGCATACCTCATACAGGCAACTTCCTGTCGCTAGAATCGATCTCTCCTATGAAACACATCTTCTGCACGCAAGAAATTTCCCCAACATGGATCACGGACATCTAAAAAAAAAAAGGTGTGTGGTTTTTAAGAGACTGTGCAAATGTCAGAAACAGTATTTGCCTGTAAAGAAAAGCCTAAGTTTTCTAAACTCCAAAATTCTCTCTCTACCCTTTAACGTTAGGCTACATATGTGCTAGAAATCGTCTCTTTAAAAAATAGAGTTTAGCATAAAAGACTTCAGGATTCCAAATCACTGTTTAGTTTGTAGAGAGGTGATCTGTCATCTCCTCCTAGAGCTCAGCAAAGGCCAGAGCCCTGAATGTCGTGCACGTGTGCAGGGAAGTTTGGGTCTTATTCTAATAACCCAGGGGAGCCCAGGGTGGAAGGGAAGGAAGGGGGTACGTGAAACAGGTTGATGTTTTGGAAAACTCACAGGCTTCATGGTCTGGGAAAGGCAATGCTATGAGCAGAGAAATTAGGGGTGCTGAGAGATTGGGGTGACACAAATTAAGACAGGCAGGGAAGCTGGAATTAAGGGGGAAAAAAAAAAGCCAAGAGCTGGTAAGCAGATAAAATCAGAGGGCCACAAGGAGTCCAGAAAAAATGGGATCCAGAGCCCACCCTTAGGATTGACTTTATTTAGGTAGGAGGACAAACATCTCCATCATGACAGGGGAGAGGGAGAAAAATAAATATGTGTTGAAAGAATGAAGAAGAAACCCACCAAAGACATCAGTGACTGTCAGTGGAAGGTGCGAGAAAAGTGGTCAGATGATGGAGGTCAGCGGAAGACTGTGGATCCTGATGACCTCAGAGGAACCTATCTTGCTGTGAGTGTGCAAAGAAAAGTGGGCAGTAATCAGGGCCTCAGGCGAGCAGCTGCACTGCCCTGGGAGGCAGTCAGGTTTGAGTGGAAGCAGGAGGGGGGAGCAGCTGGGGGGGGGGGGCTGCTGCTCTGAGAACTAGGGAGTGTGTTTGCCACAGAACCGAGCTTTGCTCTACTCATTCCTCAGGTCCTATCAAAGTCATTCCAAAGTCTAATTCTGATCTCAGACATACACTGTTAGTTTTTCCTTCCAAGAAAGTGTCATCTATAAATTAAAAGAACAATGCTTTCTAGTTCTGCTCACCAAAGGAAATATTAAAATACCTGGCCACAGGGAGCACTCAGGCTGCTATTAAAACAAGGGTGACAATCTCAGTTCCAAAACCTTTGCGTTCAGGGACACGTGGTCCCCGTCCACTGATCACCAGGCATGACAAATAGCCTCAAAAGTCTTCTAAAGTCAAACAAAATAAGACAAATTTCAGAGGGTAGAGCATGTACATGCGCACACACACACGCACACATGCACGTACATATGCACGCACAAAGGACTGGTGTTATTTAGGAAATGAAACAAAAACATGTTTTTAAAGACTAATGTTAAGTAAATATCCCTGTGACAACATGACATGTTTTGCATTTCAAGTAGAAATTTAGATAAAGAATCCATCAGTTTCTTAGGGAGATTTTGTAATATGGCACACAGAATGGGAGAGTTAAAAATTCTAAATTTGTTTCTAACATCACGCACATCCAAGAATCTCCTCCTCTGAAAGGCTGGGAGACAACAGAATGCCGAGGCCTCTTGAGAGGAACATACAGTGTTCCTTTCAGAAGAAAAATATATGTTTTTCCATGCCACAAAAGCCACGAAAGGTCATCAATTCAACCCAAGTATTCCCGTAGAGCTCCTGCCAGGCCACTGAGCTCATTATGCCAAGCTGGGCAGGTGTCTCCTGCAGAAACCCTTCTACCTGGGACTTCCTCCTACCATTTATCTCCTTTCAGTTAATCTCTATAATCTGGATTTCTCTGAGCCAAAACCTGCATAGCCAGAAGATGAAATTTATGGAAAAATTTTTTTTAACTCTGAAAATGTGAAAGCTTAATATCCAGGCTGAAATAGTCATTGTGTAAATGTGTTCTTTTACAGCTACAAGGTAAGTATCTCTCTTCCCTACTTCTTGGCTCCATGTTTTTGTGCTTCTGGAATACTATCTATCCCAAGACACACAGTTTATATGCAAAGGCCCAGATACAGAAGCTCAGCCATGGTGCAGAAGAAACTACCCTATTTGTTTTTTCTGGCAAGCTCCCCCTGGAGCACAGGTCTGGAGGGAAAATGCATACCTCTTAGACACAAAGCGAAATAACCACCTTTTGAATTTTACTTTCTCCTTCAATCATTTTTTTAAATCTTGAAGAGTAAACTCGAGACAAAGATGACAATGATGCCCCTTACTAAAAGCACCTCATAGGCAGGAATAAGCTTTTGCTGAGGTATGTGAGAAAAATCTAGAGCGGCCGCATGAAGAAAAGGAAATGGATTCCATGCAGCCATGTGATTATAGAAGGTTTTACTCACGTCCTTCCCTATAGAGATTTATGAGGCTTTCTGCTGACATGAAGTATGTTCTTTACTGAATTCCTCAAGTGAAGCAAAACCACACATATCTGGTTCTAAAGAAACATACTGAGTCACTAGTTTACACAGTAAATGTGAAATAGTCATTTGCAAGCCTCCCGCGTACCTGTGAAGTAGATTGAGCCATAACCACCGTCTGGGAAAAAATGAGAATTTTTGAAATGCAATTATTTATATATATATATATATATATATATATATATATATATATATATAAATTTTTAATTTTTTTTTAAATTGCCGGTCTAGATATCAGCTTAAAACCACTTCAACAACTACTGATGAGTAGGAATGTGCCAACAGGTGGATACTGGAGAGAAAGTAGGGAATCTTGGGGAATGAATTTCTCTAATGAATGAATTCTTGCAGCTTCCGCAGAATGGACACTTGAAGCAATCATTAGTCCCCCCCTTAAATTCTAACTAGTGGCTCCTCTGAGATTGTGGGCCAAGACACTGCCTTTCTTCTAGTGCTTGGGCTTGGTCTCTTTCTGTTGCCATTGCCTAGAACCAGGCATCAAAGACCTAGCAATGCCCCTCCTGTATCCTAGCCTCAGGTCCAGCTTTCCTTTCGTGCCCAATGGGACAACCTGAGTTCTTGTTCTCATTATCTCTCACAAAATTTACTGCAATCTTTCCAAGTGGTTTTGGGTGCTCTAAACTCCCCCTGCGCACAAAAGCCAGATCAATTCTCTCAGACCATTGCTGGAATTGTGGCTGAAAATGACAAGTTTAAACCCATAGGCTCCCCATCATTTGTTTCCCTCTCCTACCTATGTCCTAGCCTTCTTACCTACTACTTCCCCAGCATCTACCCTATCCTAATGTCCACTGGATCACTTGCTAGTCCTCAAGTTTACTCTATCTTTTTCTACCTTTATGCCTTTGCTCCTGTTTTTCCCTCTGCCTATGATGCCATTCTTTATCCCAGAAAAAACCCCACTACCTGCAAAGGGCCAAGACCAATATCACCTTCTGTGTGAAATTCTCCATGAAAAACCCAGGACAGTCTCTCTTTCTCTCCCAGTCTCCACCATGCTTTGTCTACATCTCTCCTCTGACACCTGTAAAATACTTTCTAGTATTTGCTTTTTATATTTGTCTCTTAACTCCCATCTTATCCTTATATTCAATGCACATACATTGAGGATTTATCAAATTTAAGACACCATGTTGAAAGGCGAGGATATGCAGAAAATGAGATGAATATAGTGTCTGTTTTCATGGAGTCTTAGTCTAACAGAGAGAAAGTTATTAGGTAAATGATGGCACAACATTTTACAGAATGAATAACAATGATGGTTTGCACTACAATTGAGAGTCTGGAGATACATAATAGGGGCCCTTAACCTGTGGGGAGCATCAGGCAAAGCTTCTAGGACAAGTGGTGTTTAGAGTGAGATATGACAAATTCACAGGAGCTACCCAAACAAGATAATTAGTGAAAAGCATACCAGGCCAAGAAAATTATCCGTCCAAAGTCCCTAAATCAAGTTACCCGAGGAAGTCCCGTGAGATGCTATCAGAGAAGGAAGGGTAAGGAAAACAGTTGCTTAGAATAAGGAATAAGATGCAGAGGGGAAAGGGACCAGATGATACAGGGTTTTCCAAGTCAGTTAATACTTTAAACCTACTTCAAAGCGCACTGAAAACTTACTGAGGATTTTAAGTGAAGGTATGATGTAATAAGATCTGTATTAGGGAAAAAAAAAAGGTAAGTTTGGAGACAGTATAAATAATGCAAGAAGGAACAAGGACAGATGCAGGGAGGGCAGTAAGAGACGGACTTCAGTCATCTGAAGAACCAGTACTTGGACCAAGATGTTGTCACTGAAATGGAGAAAAGTGAACCCAGCAAACATGTGTTGGGTTGAATCATTTGCAATTGCCTTTTTGTTGCAGTAAAAAAAGGGGGGGGTTGCTTATCATCAGTTGTGTGTTTAGGAGGCAGGTTTGGCAAGACTTGGTGCTTCGTGGGGTATAAGAGATGATGGAGAAGGAGTCAAGGAGAACGTCTGGTTTTCTGGATTATACAGAGGACAATATCACTTACTGAAATGGAAAAACAGGAGGAGAGCAGATTTGGAGAAATAAATCATGATTCCCATTTAGGATGACTTTATGAAATGCCCCTGAGCCACCCAAGAATGCATTTATATGAAGAAGAATAAGAAGAAG
>PISX010008197.1:0-83588 GCA_004024625.1 Mellivora capensis | reverse complement strand
TTTTTTTTTTTTTTTTTTTTTTTTTTTTTTTTTTTTTTTTTTTTTTTAAGATTTTATTTATTTATTTGACAGAGAGTTAGAGAGAGCACAAGTAAGTAGGCAGAGCAGCAGGCAGAGGGAGAGGGAGAAGCAGGCTCTCCACCGAGCAGAGAGCCCGATGCAGGGCTCGATCCCAGGACCCTGAGATCATGACCTGAGCCGAAGGCAGCCACTTAACCAACTGAGCCACCCAGGCGCCCCCTCATTATTTCTTTAAATAAGCTTTTTGCCCCTTTCTCCCTCTCTTCTCTTGATGGAGTTGATTCTCCCGTATTGTATTATCTCTTTTCCCATAATACATACATTTTTTTCATATGGTGTCCCATAATTCACGTAGGTTTTCTTCCCCTTTTCATTCTTTTTTCTTTTTTCTCCTACCGGGGTAATTTTAAATGACCTGTCTTCGAGTTCACAGATTCTTTCTTCTGCTGGATTAAGTCTGCCACTGATGTCCGCCATTGCATTTCTCAACTCCATAGTTTCTGTCTGATTCAGTTTTATGATTTCTGTCTCCATGTTGAACTGCTGGTTTTGCTGGTGTACTGATTTCCTGATTTTGTCGAGTTGGGTGTGTTCTTATAGGTTGCTGAGCTTTCTTAAAATAATTACTTTGAAATCTGTTGGGCAATTCCTTGGGGTCAGTTATCGGAGAATCATTGCATCCCCTCTGTGGCATCTTGTTTCCTTGATTTTTCATGCTCCTTGGGGTCTTTTTTTTTTTTTCTTTAAAGATTTTATTTATTTATTTGACAGACAGATCACAAGTGGGCAGAGAGGCAGGCAGAGACAGAGAGAGGGGGAAGCAGGCTCCCCGCTGAGCAGAGAGCCCGATGCGGGGCTCGTTCCCAGAACCCTGAGATCATGACCTGAGCTGAAGGCAGAGGCTTTAACCCACTAAGCCACTCAGGTGCCCCTCCTTTGGGTCTTGTATTTCTGTCTTTGCATTTGAAGAAGCACCACCTCCTTCTGTCTCTACTGACTGGCTTGGGGTGACAAATGCCTTTGGCGGCAGACATGCTAGGGATTCTGAAGCTTTCTCAGACCTTTTCTTTCTTTTTTTTTTTAATTAAATTAGCATATAAAGTATTACTGGTTTCAGGGGTACAGGTTCGTGATTCATCAGTCTTACACACTTCACAGCGCTCACCGTAGCACACACACTCCCCAGTGTCCATCACGCAGCCTCTGATGAGTTCTGGGCCCTGGCTGCTGTGCTTCTAGCATCTCCCAGCCCCTAAGCCATGCAGATCACCTCAGTGTTCCGGGTAGGGTGGGAAAGAAGAGGCCTCCTGTGCAGTGTCCCACACAGCTGGAGAAATCGGGCACCCACTCACCACCCTCCCACCACCTCCTGTGGAAACTACTGTGGGCCAAGCGGATCTCCAGTGGTGCTGAGCTGTTCCACCCTGGGGGGGGTGGGCGGTGACCCAGGCAAAGTGAAACTGTTCCTCTTACCCTCTTCAGTGGGTCTGGTCTTGGATGGATTGTTTGCTCCAACAGTGTGCTGGGACCTGTCTGCTGCTCTCCTACACACCCATAAAGGCATTCTTGCCTGTGGACGATTGCCAGAATTGGTGTTCTATAGGGGGATGATGGTAAAAAATTTCTATTCCATTGTCTTGCTGACGTCACTCCTGTTTTGGCTGTTGTTCACTGTAGATCTACCGCTCGGCGTAAGCCAGACTACGAGCCAGTTGGAAATACAGATGAGGCTCAGAAGAAGTTTGGGAATGTCAAAGCCATATCGTCAGATATGTACTTCGGAAGACAAGCCCAAGCTGATGTAAGTGTCCGGAGAGTTTGCGTGTGGGCCCCAGAGAGCAGGAAGCGAGCAGGGACGTGAGGGTCGGGGCGAGAGGTGATAGATGCAGAGCGAGATGGATTCAGGCTGCAAGAGGCCGCTGCCCCCTGGGAGCTGGCATCAGGACTCAAACCCAGGTCTTCCTGACCGCTGCCCCTGGTAGCCCCAGCTGGATGCGCAGCTGGCAGGTAGGGACCAGGTCTCATGTTTCTCTAATTCCTTTTCTCAGTATTTTGAACAGACATCCATTTCCTATCTTTGGAATAATTTTTCTGGCAATTTTCAATGCAGATGTAATTTACTTAATTTTTAAATTATTATTAATGAAGTTAAAGGACGTAGACGTGTTTTTGGAGGGTAGATATACTCACCTTGAGGTTGTTGCGTCTTAAGGAGTCTCGCCAAGCAGAGGGATCTCACGGCACCAAGGGGCCTGAGGCCTTGTTCTAACGTGGGCGCACCTGCGCCGAGCTCTGGGAGGGGCGCGTCACTGACTGACGTGTCCTTCTTGCTCTCCGCTTATCCTTCGTACTCAGCAGTGCTCAGATGTCGGCTCGGAGCTGATGGTTTTTGCACAATTGCTCACAGTATTTGGAACCTAACATTTGCTATTCCTTGGCTCCTCCAGTATGAGACCAGGGCTCGGCTGGAGAGGCTTTCGGCGAGTTCCTCCATAAGCTCAGCCGATCTGTTCGACGAGCAGAGGAAGCAGCCGGCAGGTACGGGGCGCGGGGCAGTGGGGGCGGGGGCGGCTCACAAGCTTGGTGGCCGCTGTGTCCACGGCACCAATGCAGTTTCTTTGCACGGAACTTCGTACTTTTCTTTCTCGCTTTCTTTTTTTTAAGGATTTTATTTATTTATTTGACCGAGAGGAGAGAGCAAGAGAGGGAACACAAGCAGGGGGGAGTGGTAGAGGAAGAAGCAGGCTTCCCGCCAAGCAGCGAGCCCTGCATCAGGCTCGATCCCAGGATCCTGGGGTCGTGACCCGAGCTAAAGGCAGATGCTTAATGACTGAGCCACCCAGGCGCCCCAGACTTTGTACTTTTCCAAGATTATCAGCAACTGTTCTATGATGCTTTTCCTCCTCTGTGAGTTAGAGCAGAAATTACTGTTATTCCAGGCTTTGTGTGTCAGGAAACCGGGTCACGGCGTTTCACCAGCGTCCCCTCGGTTGCCCGGCAAGTCTTCCTAAAACAGCATCTCCTAGTCCAGTGGGAACGTGGTGTCTGATGTGTGGGATCGCGGCCTTGCGAGGGGACAGCCCTGGGCTCCTAGCGTCACCGGCCACTCCCTGCCTGAGACCTTGAGCCTCTCATGGCACTTGTAGCCTCCGATTCTCCTCTGCGAAGTGGCTGGGTAGTATGTCCTTCACAAGGCGACACTGAGGCTTCAGTCACGTGGGGGTCTGGCGCGGGGCCCGGGGGAGGCAGAAGCAGATAGAAAGGGGACTGACCGCACCAGGCTCTGTCTTCCAGGGAAGGCAGAATGTGGCCTTGGGAACAGGCAGGTGGAGAGGAACTTGCTGTCTCCCCCATCCCTCTTAGGGTCCAGACCCCCTTGAGGAGAGTCTGGGAGCCGCAGGGAGCACCTCTCAGAGCCCGGGCCCACCATGGACGCCCAGAGCCGTGCCACTCTCCACTTGTACCTCAGGGTCCTTGAGCCGTGTTGGATCCCGCCCCAAGCCTCAGCCAGGCTGCAGGGCTAGGGGAAGGCTATATGTCCCTCCTGTGTCACAGCTAAGGGTCAAGGAGCAGTGTCCTCCAGGGTCATTTCAGGAACTTGCTCAGCAGGCAAGCCCAGGGGGAGGGGATCTCCCAGGCCCAGGGCCACCTGCACTCCCAGGCCCAGGGCCACCTGCACTCCCTCGTTCCCAGCCCTAGAGGAGCTGGCCTCGGGCACAGCTGACCAGCGTAGGCAGCCACCAACAACAGCTGTTTTCTGAGTCCAGTGAGAACCAGCCTCAAGAGAGAAGGTCATAGGGCAGACCCGAGTCCCTGGGACCTTCAGAGATGGGGTGTGGGGATGTCAGAGGATCCTGTGACCTTCGGAGCACAGTGAGCGCACCAGGCTGCCGGCTGCTGTGGGAAGGAGCATCCCAGCCTGGAGAGTCCGCTGACCCCAGGGACTGGTGGGGTGCTCGATGCTGTACCTCGGCCTCACAGAGTGGGGTGGGGGCTCTCCGTCAGGCCCCTTCCTGAGCTGTTTTCTGCACTGAGTCCGGGTGGGGGCAGGGGTGGCTCCCGGACCTGGGTTCTCACCTCAAGGCTCTCAGCGTCCTGGCCTCTTCCGTCAGGGCCGCTTCCTCCTCGGCTTGCCCCAGCAGAGGGGTGCTGGCCCTGCGCCCTCCAGGAGGGGAGGCTCTCTTCGCAGCCCCACTTACCACCCCCCACCGTGGGCCAGGGCTGGGTCACCTCACAGCCCTGGCGGGGGTCAGGTCAGCCCAGAGAACCTGACCTGTTGGAAATTGCCCCCCACCCAGCTGTGTGTGTTTTTGTAATTCAAGTTGTTGGAAGTTTTGCCCCGAAACATTGTTTGTTAGGAAAAAAAAATATTTAGAGATCAGATGAAAACAGCCTCTCCAATTGTTGAAGGAAAATTGTGGTCAGCCTATGTTTACTTTCCTGTCCCCTTTCAGAGAACAAAGGTCCTTTAATTGTTTGGGCCTTGTGTGGGTCCCAGACTCTGTCCATGGGAACTCATGGTCAAGGTGAGGGTGCCCCCTGGCATGCCCACGGAGGGTGCCTCCTCCCTTCCCCGGCCCCCCGCCCTCTCTCCTCCGTCCAAGCCCACGGCTCCGACCCTGGTCACCCTCATTGTGGCTCTTCCATCAAGCCCGTCTTAAAAGTTGCCTTCAGGAACTGCCCCAAATGCAAGGGCATCGAATAGCTCTTATTAAATATTTACTTCTTGTTTGTAGTGCGTTTCAGCAAACAGCGAAAGCTGGTTTAAGAGACTGTTCTGTGTTGCTTACATTGGACGCTTTCCCATCTGACAGATCAGTGTCGTCGAGTAGATCCTGATAAACCTTTATAATTTCTTTGTGGTGGGGGGTGAACAGGTCCGGATCTGAAAGGCCTCCTGGTGGAGTAAAATGCTTCCTGGGGATGTGGTTAATCCGGGAGTCCTGACGTTGACCGAGGGCGTTTCCCTTTCTTGAAAGGGCCAGATGAGAAACAGCCGTGCGCACCCACAGCCCGTCTGGCCCAGCATCGGTCCCTGTGGTCACACCCCAGAGCAGGGTCAGCTGGGGGATGTGGGACCTGCCATCAACCGCGCAGACTTGCAAGGCGGCCCCTGAGGGCACGGAAGGACAGCAGAGGCCCCTTTGGGAGCAGCACTGGAGCAGAAGTGGCTCCAGGCAGAAGCCTGTCCCCTTGGGGTGGTTCTTCCACGCTGGCTCGATGTGCCCTGGCACGAGTACCCGCGTGTTTGCTCCTGTCCCCTCGGGGCGCCTCGGCCACCCCCCTCTTTTCCTCCTCACTCAAGCCCGAGCCCGGGCACGGGGCCTCTTCGGGGACTGCAGATCTCCGAGCACTGGTGGTTCTGTCGGGTCCGTGGGTGACGGTGTTTCTCCTGCCTTGCCAGCCCAGATTCTGTCGCAGACCGTAGTGTCGGGGACGTCCGTGGGGCTGCTGGGCTGGTTGCGAACGGCGCCCCTGCGGCTCTTCTGTTCCTTCTGGAACTCGGCAGTCCTGTCACTGCAGACCTCCTTTCTCTCCGTTCGTCTCTGTTCCAGGGAAATGGGTACCTGATGTTCCACTGCAGCTTCCCTGTTTGAGGAGCCGGGAACTGCCCTGTGCTCCTCCCGTTCCTGCCCGTCCCCACCCCGCACCCTCTTCTTCTGCCTCCCGCTGGGTTTTCAGAGTTTCCCCGGGTCACAGGGGTGTCCAGCCCTGCCCCTGGCTGGCGTGCAGCTCCGCCACCCAGCGCCGGGCCGGTGTCCTGCTCCCGTCCGCCCTTCCCGGAGAGGCAAGCACCGCCCTGTGCTCTCCCCGGAGTTGGGCCCTCCGAGGACCCTCTCCCCCTCCGAGGCCGGAGCCCACTCGGGACAGCACCTGTCCGACCTCGTCTCGGCACGCCCGGCACGCCCGGCGCAGGGAAAGCCCCCGGGGTCTGCGGAGCACGTGAATGCTCTGGGGCTGTGGGGCACAGCCCCAGGCCCCCCTGTGGTTCCAGCACAGCCAGGAACAGACTTTGCAGCCGCTGTGAGGTTGCAGGGCCGGCACAGGGCAGCAGCGACGGGCTGCCCTTCCTGCTCTGCTGTGAGGCTTCTGGAAGCTTGTGCCGAGGGCCACCCCCGGGCCTGCATCTCGAGCGGCTGTTCCGGGCAGACCCCTGCCAACCCACAGTGGACGCGGGCAAGCGTTCGCTGGTGTCCCTGGCCTTCCAGACCGACATGGGGCCTCCACGCTGATGGCCTCCACTGGGCCCGGACTCTCCAGGGCCTCTTCTCCTCTTGCCATCTTCACGGTGGCTCAAGCCAGAATCCTGGGAGTCAGTCATCCTTCATTTCTCTCTTTCTCAGCAACTGCCCCGCCCCCAACAGCCAGTTGTTCCAGAAGCCTCCTGGCGGGGGAGGCGCATCCCCTCCCCCGCCACGGGCTTAGGCAGCAGAGAGGCCAAGACAGCCTCTGACTGTGGCCAAGCTCTCTTCCTATTGTCAGTTGATTGCCTGCTTCCTCAGGCAGTGAGCTCTGGAAAAGACTGTCCTTGTTTGATGTCCTTAGCACCAAGCCCCCTGGGGCCAGTATGGGAACAGAGAGCAGGGAGATGGGGGCACCTGACTGACCTAGACCCCGGGTCGGGGAGCCTCTTCCTGAGGAAGCAGCTCGGGCTGCATTTCCTGGAGCTCCGTGTGTGGCCGAGCACTTAGCCTGTGCTGCAGCCTTCAGCGGGGACACGGCACCCAGACGCCCGCGGAGGAAGGAGGCTTCACACCCACAGCAGACCTCCAGTCGAGCCCAGGGCCGCAGGCGGAGGGTGGGAAGGCGCCTTCTTGCCGGGGACCTGGCAGCTCCTCTGGGAGTTAGCGGCTGCTTAGGTTCCCGGGAGCTTAGCTCGTTAGTGATGTTTAAGGAAGGAGGGAAGGTGCACGTTAACAGAGGCTAAATTAGACCCGAGTTTGTTTCTCTCCTATGTATGATTCTGGGGGACAGTTCGGGACGTGCACGAGGTTCCCAGATGCCCCAGAGCCAGGCCCTTTTCCTCCTTACTGCTCGTGACCTCCACATTGTACTTCACCTCACGCCAGTCATAGCCGCTCGAGCCCCAGGCATCACACCTGCATCCCAGGCAGCGGGAAGGAGGAAGAGGGCGGGGAAAGGGCAGGCCCCAGCCCTGTAAGGCACTTCAGCTTAACACCAGAACTCTGTCACCTTGACACACCTTGCTGTGGGGCTAGAACTGGGGAAGTGGGGGGCAGTGATGCTGGGAAACTGGTCTGCCTTAGCTGTGCTCGCCTCCTCACACATTCTCCAGTTGGAAACTGTAGGTGGGGGTGCTCCTGCTGTCCCCACTGCCGGTCCCTGCTGTCCCTGCTGTCCCCACTGCCGACCCCTGCTCCAGACCCACCCAGCCCTGGGTGCCTGGCCTGGTGGTGTCATGGCTGGGACTCTGGCCCTGTGCTCTCAGGATCTCACACTGGCTCCTTGTTTGCTCTAAAGACCCATCTTTGGTGGCTGGGCAGGGATTTGAGCCCAAGATCCAGTGGCTGGGCAAAGGGCCCCTCCCTGCATGGTGGACACGGGAGCCATGCTGTGGATAAATAGCGTCCCTTCTGGGTGGCATCCATGCAGAAGGATACACTCGTCCCTTCTGTGTGTCCTTGGGAAGGGGACTGGCTTCTGTTGCTGAAGGGGCAGGGGGGTGCACGTGGGCCGTGTGGGGGCCGCTGGGCGTGGCGCCCTAGAGGACCTGCAGGGTGGGGGCCCCTGAGCCCCTCCCGCTCATCGTGACACCTCCGTGACAAAGGTCCACCACGAGAGCCTGCCTGTCAGCTTGGGGTTCGCACCCCTCATCATGATACCACTGACGCTCTTCACCTGCGTCCGTGGAAACCGCGCCGCTGCTCGTGTCCGGCACCGGACGTGGACGCCGAGAAACCCAGCCGCAGCGGCCGCGGGAAGGCAGGCAGGCGTCTGGCTCTACCCAGCCAACGGGGCTCCAGAACAGCCTCAGAGAGCCACTTAGCCTCTGGCTCGCCTCCCTGGGGATCCTCCGTCCCTCCTGTCCTGGGGCTTCCTCCCCCCACGCCACGCTTGGCGAGTGAGGGGTCTGGCGGCTGCAGCAGGGCCTTGGCCCCACCGGTGACCCCGGAGCAAGCGGACAGCTCCTCTCCCTTGGAGATACACGAGGCCCAGGCCTGGGTCCCATGCCCACCCCTCTGAGCGGAGCGCCGGGGGCTCCCCAGAGGAAGGGAGGGGCTTGCACAGAAGAGGGAAGGGATGCTGAGCACATGCGCAGTAGAGCTGTCCGCCCATCTGCCCTTTACCGAGTACTTGCCCGTCAGATCTGGTGTTGAGCACCCGAGGGGGGAGACCAGGAACCCAGAGACGGTGAGGAAGCTCTCCACAGACACACAGCTTCAAAGTGGCAGGGCCAGCTTTGAACCCCTGTTGGCCGCAAGGCCCAGCACTGCATCTCCCTCATGTGGCGTCTTGTAGCTGGTTCGTGGTGAGGCTGGCACCACGTCCTGACCCCAGCGCAGGCTTCCTCTCCCATAACCACAGCTGCTGCTTGTGGGCAGTGGGAGGGGAGGGGACCCCACATTCCCTGAGGTCTTCGAGGGCCCCGGGCCGTGGCCGTGCTGTCTGTCGCAGCTGTGGAGTGACGGTGGGATCTGCTCTGTGTGCAGGAAACTACAGCCTCGCAAACGTGCTGCCCACGGCACCGGACATGGCCCAGTTCAAGCAGGGAGTGAGGTCCGTTGCTGGGAAGCTCTCGGTCTTTGCTAACGGAGTCATGACTTCCATTCAGGTCGGTGACACGGGGGTGATGGGAGTGGAGCGGGGTGGTGGCTCCAAGCTCCGAACGTGAGATTTGGACCACTCTTCAGCTGCTGGCAGATTCGATTTCACAGTCTTGACTGATATGTGTGCGACAGAGTGACGCAGGCTGTCATGAACACCAGAAATTGTCGCTTTAGTCTTGTTTACATTTTCTAGTTGGTGACCCTAGGGGTTACAGGGGTGGTTGTGATCCTGACCTACTTCTTTCCTATATTGGGACAGAGAAATAGTAAGAGGGAAATAAAAATGACCTCTTATCCCCTCTCATGAGGAAAACTTCTGTTAACGCTTTGGTATATTTCATGTTAGTTTCGGATTCCTATCCATATCCTTTTAAAATTCAAACAGGATTATATTGTATATATGATTTTTTTTTTTTTTTTTTTTTTTAAAGATTTTATTTATTTATTTGAGAGAGAGGCAGTGAGAGAGCATGAGTAAGGAGAAGGTCAGAGGGAGAAGCAGACTCCCCGTGGAGCTGGGAGCCTGATGCGGGACTCGATCCCTGGTCTCCGGGATCATGACCTGAGCCGAAGGCAGTCGTCCAACCAACTGAGCCACCCAGGCATCCCAAGCAAAGCTTTTCTTTTTTTTTTTTTTTTTTTAAAGATTTTTTTTTATTTATTTGAGAGAGAGTCAGTGAGAGAGCATGAGCGAGGAGAAGGTCAGAGGGAGAAGCAGACACCCCGCGGAGCCGGGGGCCCGATGCGGGACTTGATCCCGGGTCTCCGGGATCATGACCTGAGCCGAAGGCAGTCGTCCAACCAACTGAGCCACCCAGGCGTCCCCAGGATTATATTGTATATATGATTTGACACTCTATGATGTTTTGTTACAAGCATTTCCTAGGTTTGGTTTTTTTTTAAGATTTTATTTATTTGACACAGAGAGCACACGCGCATACACAAGCAGGGGGGAGGGGCAGAGGGAGAAGCAGGCTCCCCGCTGATGTAGGACTCGATCCCAGCACCCTAAGATCAAGACCGAGCTGAAGGCAGACGCTTAACCCACTGAGCCCCCCCAGCCGCCCCCCCCAATGCTATTATTAACATAAAAACCTGACCAGGGGCAGCAGCACCTAATGGATGTGGCTCTGGTGCCTCTGGAGGGGCTTCCCAAGGTGGGGGGCTGGGGACGGCCCCACAGGGAACGTCCCCTCAGCCCCGAGCCGCCTGCTCTTCTCACTGCCCTTATAACCGTGGGTCAGAATCCCCAGGATCTTTTCATGTCCCTGAGGTCCGCTGAGCCCACGCTAGTCCTTCCAAGCAGGTGACATCTGTAGCTTGTGGAAGGTCTTCCCCATGGTCTAGGTCACCCCCCCATATCTTCATTTTCTGGCTGCAGAAGCAGAGGTGCAAGGCCAAGTGGCTTCCATGGGAGATCATTCAGCTGAGCCAGAATTTCAGGGTTCAGACTCCACTGTGCATCCCCCCCTCCCCTGACACCTGCCTCCCAGGGGCTCAGCCCCCAGATACTCCCCCAACCCCCCACAGCGCAGAGCCGCAGATGCCTGCCGCACAGAGGCTGGAGGAAGGGTGCTCTTGTGGCTCAGGAAGCCAGGGCCACGAAGCTTCCAGTTACCGTGGAGGGGAGGGGGGAACGCGAGCCAGCCAGGCCATGTAGCGTGCTCCCTGCGAGGACGCCCAGTGCGAATCCGCCCTCCTCTCGGTTCTCTCTGGCAGGATCGCTATGGCTCCTAATACCCCCTCGGCTGATACCTGTTCCCCCCAGGGAAACTCCTCCCTCTGTGACCCAGTGACCACATCGCAGACCGCAGCTGGGACCAGCAGATCGTTTTGCTACTTTGTCACATGGTATATATGCATTACTGATTTTTAGCATTTCTTTGTGGAGAAATTCACATTTTTGATGTAGTAGAAGCTTTATCATAATTTCTGTTGTGCATTTCCTCCTGCACACGCCCCACAGAGGCGTGCATATCCTTGCTTGATTTTCGTGGAATCTAGTTCCAGCAGCCAGAGGGCCTGGAGACCAGGGCTTCTCCCCACTCCGAGGACAGACCCTTGTGGGGGTGGGGGGTGGAGGGTCTCGGTGCTGAGTGACCTAGGGGCTAAGAGCCCCACGAGCCGCCGCCGATGCTCCAGGGACCTGGAGAAAAGAAATTCACAGCATGCATTTCCTTCAGAAGGAAGCAAAGAATAAAAACAAAAGACCAAAAATGTCTAATTTGACACATTGCTTCATTTATATTTTCGCATATTAAGGGGATTTCAAAATAATGTTGAAAGTCGTCTGTCCCTTTGTAAATGTTTATTTTGTATGATCTATAAATTAAAAAATAATTTTCAGTGAGTCCTTTTAACAAACCTAAGCTTCTGCATTGCCAAGGGCATCAGTCTTTCCACAAGGTGTTGTTTGAACCGATGGGACCTGGGAGGTGAGAATTCCCTGAGTGTGTTTACAGAGAGCACAGAATTCAAAACGAAGAAGAAGATAGACTCACGGAAAAGATTTCAGTGTATGGGAGAAGACTAGGTGTAACTGGGTAGTTTTGTTAATATTTTTTATCTTAATCTTGGTTTTCAAAAAATTACAGAATGTGTATAAATGAATAAAGACAAATAATTTGGCTGTGTTTTAGACAGCATTAGAATATATTGTTCAGCACAGTAAAATATATTTGAAATTTGATGAGCCAGAAATGTGGTTTCAACTGAATATTTTGTGAATTTTTCTTAAAAGATCAAATTTGTAGACTAAACATAATAAACCCTTGCAGATTGTGTCGCCTATTTTTTTCTTTTTTACAAAAACTTTTGTAACAAATCTGGTAAGCTCCTGGTATAACGTGGGCGCACATTTGAATCGTGATGTAACTCCGGATGCACCTGTTTTTAGGGGATGTTGGGTGTCGTGTTGTCGCCCGGGCGGTGGCAGGCGGGGCGGCCTTGTTGAAAGTGAGGACTTGCACGGTGGCCGCCTCCATGCCCACGGTGCTGCTGTGACAAGGTGACACAGTTCTGGGGCGCTCAGCAGAGCGTCTGGAGTTTCTCACACCACTGGAGGTCCCACCGGAAGTCCCAAGGTCAAGGTGGCATCAGGGGTGGTTTCTGGAGAGGTCTCTCCCCCTGGCTCCTGGACGGCTGCCGCCTCTTTGTCCTCCAGCAGCCTCTCCTCTCCCAAGGGCACCAGCCCTCTGGAATCTGGGTCGCCTCTCTTAACCTTAAGGATCTCCTTAAAGACCCACCTCCAAATACACTCACTCTGGGAATTACGGCTTGGACATACAAATTGGGGGGGGACACAGTGCAGTCCACATCAGTCTCTAAGAAATCCCCACCCTGGGTTAGCCCTACTCCAGGCTGGGGCCTGGCTCATTCCATCTCCGAGGGAGGGGGCTGCAGTCCATGTGGCCTGGCTGTTTCCCCATCCCTGAACTTGCTTCCAAGGAAAGGCCTGGAGGGGCCCTATCCCCAGCCTGACCTGGGCACCCTTTCCGGGCTTTCCTGTACCTGGTTCGATGGCCCAACTGTCACAGGTGTTCAGGGGAGACCTCTCTGTGCCTTTGGCTGTGGGGCTGACCCCTCCCCCCAGCATCTGTTGTGGGGGGTAGTGTGCATGTGACTTGTGTTTGTGGTCCTGACCTGTTTATCCCGGGCCCTGGTGTTTGGTTTCACTATCAGTGTGAATGCTTCATATATAGTAAGGATATTAGTTAATAATTGTTTTAACAAAACATGTTTTGGACCTATGGATTGAAGGAAATGGTGCTACCCCACTTGGTGGGTCTGGTGGAAACCGGCTCAGGCTGGCTGAAGGGTGAAGGGGGGGTGGTGGTGCTTTCAAAAAGGTGTTTATTGTGCTGCAGTTCTTGGGAACAAAGCCAGTAAGGACCAGATGATGTTTCTGAGAAATTGAGAAAGTCAGGGGGCGGGGCTTATTTTCACAGCCTTGAGCAGAACAAATTCTCCTTGGAAATGCAGGATTTTTTGATCACCTTGAAGAGCGGCTGGGAAGTAAGTACACAGCTGTGAACAGAGCGGTCGGAGAGGCCCGTGTAGCCGGTGTAGTTGGGAGAGGGCTTCCCTGGGCTTTTACCTCCCACCACCAGGCCCCCAGGAGGAAGAGGAGGCAGCCTGAGCTCTCTTGGCCTCTGGGCTCAGGCCACCCCACCCCCGCTAGCTCGCAGGAGTAAGCCCTGCACCCTTGCCCTGCCCACTGTGCCCTTCTTGCCCTTTTAGGTGCTCAGCCTGAAAGCCTGGCGGTCAGATGGAACCCCCCGCCCCTCACAGGAATCCAGCAGCACCACCCCCAAGGCGCACCCAGAGTCTCGCACACCCAGAGCCTGGGGTCCCTGCAGCCCGGGGTCTGCTCACTGGCCCCGCGTGTCCAGAGCACAAGCGGGGGTCCTCACCCTCCCCCGGTGCTCCCCCTGCTAACCCACTGTGTCCCTTTCTCCTGCCCCAGGACCTTATCTTCCAGTCTCCTTCCCCAGGAGCAGTCTTCCCTAAAGTCACCTTCTTCATGACCCTGATCTCCCAGGGGCGGTCTGCTCCCCCGTCCTATGCTAGTTCTGCCCTTTCCCAGACCTCACTCTCTCTTCTGTGTGTTTCCTGAGCATTGGCATTGTCTTCCTAGCTCCCTTAGAACATAGGATTCCCGAGGGCGGGCTGCTGCTCCGTCCCAGTCCCTGATTCCTGCCATGCCAGAACAGTGCCTGGCACGTATCTTGAAGGAGGAATTTTGTCCCGCCAACCGCCCCTCCCCCCCCTGCCCCGGAGGGTGATGTGCAGGATGACAGGAGACAGCTGCCACCCCCACCCCCATTCTGGTGTGTTCCCAGCCCTCTTCCTGGTCACACCTGGCTCCCAAGGCACAGGGCACATGGTGGACCATGCCCCTGGGGCAAGATGAGGACACAGGCACACTGGCATCAAGGTGTGGGACCTGGGGTGACTGTGGCCTCCCAGTGTCAGGGCAGCTGCTCCAGCACTTGGGACGCGGGGCCAAGCTGCCCTCCCCCAGCCACCCTGCCACGCTCTGCAGTCACCGACTCAGCGGCCCGTGTTTGCTCACTCGCTTTCTCCCTTCCTTCCATTCTCAGTCCTTTGTCCTCTTGTTTGTAGTTCCTATCATTCTGTTTGCCCGGCTCATTCATCTCACCTAAAGTTAGAGCAGCCTGGCCTAGACGGATGGATGGACACACGGGTGGAGACGGGGCTGGCTCGGGAGCAGACACCAGCGGACTCCGCTTTGCAAACAGGCTTCCAGCGCCTGATCTCCCTCCCCCTCCCTCTGTGCTGGTCCCGCTCTTGGACCTGACCGCAGCCCCTGAGCTGGGTTTTCTGGGGTGGCCCAGGTGAGTATCCCAGCTGTGCCCTGAAGCCCTGATTCTCTGCCCCCCCTCCCCGCAAAAGACATGACCTCAGTCTCCTACACCCCCAGTTCCTCCCTGGCCCCCTCTGACTCTCCCGCGGCCTGGTCAGCTGCACCCACATCTGCACCACACACCACAGCAGGGGGGCCTGGCGTCCCTTGGGGCCATGCCCCCAGCAGCTGCACACAGCCCGGGCCCTGCTTAGGGAAGGCGTGGGTTTGCCAGGCACCTGGGGCTCCGCCTCAGGCCAATACTGCCAGGCATTCAAGTTAGGCTCTGGATGTTCTTGTGGAACCCCCAGGACACCCCTCCCTGGAGCCCTAGGAATGCAGGCAGCACCTGCCAGCTGCCGCTGCTCCCACCTTCTGCACACAGCAGCCTGAGGGTCTGCAGAGCCTCCTTCCGGAGCGTCCCCAGCCCCAGGCCCCTAGCTGACCTGGAGGACACTGCAGCCACCCGGCCCTCCTCCAGCCGCAGCCGCCCAGGCCCTGTGGAGCGGCCCTGGAACCTCACATGGCTCCCATCTTCCCAGCTGAGACCCTCCTGGCTCCTTTCTCCTCTGAGTCCCAGACTCCTCAGCGTGCCCCAAGGACCCCAGGTCTCAGACCCTGCACCACCCCCACAGCCCTGGGGTGGCCGGGCTCTGACCCTCCTCCGAGCCTTTCCCCAGGAGCCACCTTTGCCGGGAAGGAGCCCTCAGAGCCGGTGCTGGAGGCAATGAGGCTGTGACAGGTGACGATGATCTCATCATTTTATCCTTCAAACCAGGCAGAAACCGAGAAATGCATGCACTCCCCTCCGGGGTCCCCTGCAAGGCCCACAGCTGGGGGGGGGGGGGGGGATGGGCGAGGCCCCTGCAGGCAGGTAGTCATCGCCCCCCCCCTCCCAGCAGAGGAAGCGGCTGAGGCACAGAGCGGGCCCAGGTCATGAGTGGGGCCAAGGGGCCTCCCGTTGCAAGGGCTCCAGCAGCCCCACTCACTCCCCAAAGTGCCTACTGCGTGCCCTCGGGTACACCCGGGTCACCATCACGCAGCGCCCCAGCGGGCTCCCTCAGCCCAGTCCTGCCCCCCGAATGCAGGCACCGTGCGGACCTCGGTCCTGCTCACCCCTCAGTTCCCTCAGGCTTTGGAGGGGAGCGTCTGGGAGGCCCAAGCATGGCCCTGAGGCCTCCTCCCTGGCGTCAGTGTGCTAAGTGTAGTGAAGGAAGTTCTTTTTCCTTCCACCCTCCTAGGTTCTCTGGCTGGAAGGCGGGAAAAGAAGATGAACGTTTGACCGCCAGGAGGAAACCAACCCGAGGTGTAGGGGCGCGTGCGCGATGCGTGTGCGCGAAGCGCGTGCACGTGGCAGGCCCCAGGGCGAGCAGCTCCTCGGAGCGGGTGGGACTTGGGCTCCCGTAGGGCTTTCAGCAGACGTGAGTGCGTGAGTGCCCTGGAGAAGCGGCAAGACAACGGAACAGGGATTTGGGCTTCCAAGGGCCACAGATTGTGAACCGGCGAAGGTCCCCAGTTGACCGTTGGTGCAGGTGCATCTGGGAGCTGAGTTTCTGTTTCCTTCCTGGTACAAAATGTCCCCCGAGAGGGGACTCGTGGCCATCCCAGGTTTCCAAAGTTTCTGCTTTTAGGCAGATAAAGGAAGCCCCCCCCACCCCGGGCGGCATCTTTCTGCATCTGTTGATTCTCATTTGCCTCCAGCTCAAAGTAATTCTTAAGCCCAAGTGACATCTTCTGGTCCCTGCAGGAGTCAGAGGGAGGTGGGAGGCGGCCTGACACCTGCCTGGGGCGGGGAGGGGCTGCGTTCCTGGCTGCGGGCTCAGCGGGGAGTGCCATTCCTGGAAGCTCACTGCAGCTTTGGGACCAAAGTCCCACTTTCCTGCTGCCCTCCGAAGCTGGAACCTCCCCATCGCAGAGCCAGCAGCAGGCCACAATCCTTCATTACACCTGCAAAGCTCCTTTTGTCTTTGTGACATAGTCACAAATTCTGCGGGTGCCCGGGTGGCTCCGTCGGTTAAGGGTCTGCCTTTGGCTCAGGTCGTGATCCCGGGGTCCTGGGATGGAGCCCCACCTTGGGCTCCCTATTCAGCGGGGAGCCTGCATCTCCTTCTGCCTCCCCCTCCCCCACTCATGCTTGCTCTCTCTCTCAACTAAATAAATAAAATCTTAAAAAAAAAATATATATATATATATATATATATTTTTTTTTTTTTTTTCCACAGATTCCAGGGATTAAGGCATGGGCATCTGAGGGCCATTTTACCTTCCATAAAACCCCTGGTTCTCCCCTTGGCCCCAGGATTGCTGCCCTCTAGGCAAGACATTGTAACATCCTTCTCTAGTAATCTGAGCCCAAGAGAAAAGACCCCAAAATACTGTCATCAGCAGTTCTCCCAATAGAACGGTCCATCTGGTCTACCTTACAGTAACTCCCACAACACATGCACCCCGGGCAGGGGCCCAGAGTGTAAACATGACAGTGCCCCTTCCTGAAGTATGAGCGGACGCTGAGGGTCACCAGACGCTTTGGAAACATACATAAAGTGAAGAATGAACACCAGTCATAAACAGGAAAATGTGGAAGGAGGTGATGCTGCAGGAGATAAAAAAATTTTTAATATAATTAGAATCCTCAGAGAGGGGTCCCTGGGTGGTTCAGTCATGAAGCGTCTACCTTCAGCTCAGGTCCTGATCTCAGAGTCCTGGGATCCAGCCCCACATCGGGATCCTTGCTCAGCGGGAAGCCTGCTTCCCCCTCTCCAGCTCCCCCTGCTTATGTTCCCTCTCTCGCTGTGTCTCTCTCTGTCAAATAAGTAAATAAAATCTTGGAAAAAAAAAAAAAAGAATCCTCAGAGAGACAGGAAACTACTGCATCTCTTAAACAAGCACAGGATTCCAGCAAGAGAAACAGTCGGAGAACAAGAAGGCGACAGCCTGGCATTATGAGGACGGTCGGGATGCCTCTTTCTGAGAGAAAAAGATGCAAAACCATGAATACAAAATGAGGTACTGAAGTGAATATTAAGAGTAAAGAAATAATGATAAGATCCAAAAACTTAACACGGTTTCACTAGAGGTGCCCAATGCATCTCTATGATACTTTTTTTAAACTTTTTTTTTGACCTACATACTCTCTGATCACCTCTTTATAAGATGACCATCGTGTAATATCATTTTTTTATTGACAGAACAGAATGCTAATTCAGCCTGATTCCACCATGGTCGATCGAAACTATTATTATTATTACTGATAGTTTTGACCACGCGTTGGTGATCATTTAGTCCCCTGCATACGCTTTTACCTGCCTGGTGTTTGGAAGAATATTCCGCCAGCTGACCTGTGGCTCTGTGTGTTTCAAGCTTGAACACTGTACATTACACGCCGCTGGGAGTGATGCATGTCTCCCCCATTACCTGTATGTCTTCTGGGCCTGGCCTGGGGGACGCTGTCCTGTCACCATGGGACACTATTGTGTGGTTGTTCCTGGGGGACAGAGCCGTGAGTACAAACCACGCAAATGCATCCCACCCAACCCAGGCCGTAGACCCCCAGACTCGGCTTCTCTGTAGCTGGATATCAAAATAATTTTGCCCACCCCAAAGCTCTCCTGATGCCCACACCCAGGGAGAGCTGCAGAGGCAGGTGGGGTCAGCATGGAAAAAGATGGTGGGACTGACCGATTGCAATAGGAATGTCTCACTTCCTCGAATTTTGCAGAATATGCCCATGTGCGTGCCTTCTCAGGGCGCTCCCCACAGTGTGTCGCAAGGTTTGAGTTTTGTGGGGTTTGCATAGATGCCCTCTGGCTCAGGGCTGTGTGAAGTCACCTGGTCAAGGTAGTCCAAGAAACTTTCCTGTAAAGTCGTGGGCTGAGTGGAAGCCAGAACAACACCACGTCTGAAGTCAGACACGAGCAGACTGTAGGTAGATCGGCAGCGGACATGCTCGGGTCCGCAATTCAGGCCCTCGCCAAGCTGCCCGCCCAGTCAGCCCCACCGGTCGAGCTTCCAAGCCTCTGATCAGCCCTCGGGCGGGTCTCAGAGGCAGGGAGTAGAGGGCCAGGAGGGGAGGCTGTGGTCACCTTAAAAACCAAGTCACCAAAACGTCCCCAGAGGACAGGGCTCAGAGGCACACTAATGACAGACCACCAGGAAGGCCTGGGGACTCAGAGTCACGAAGTCACGAAGTCGTGTCCCAGGGGCCCAATGCCCAACAGCTCTCGACAGGGACATGGCTAGTGCTGGGACAGTGCCTGAGATCCCTGAATTTCTCTCGGACCAGAGAAACCTGTGGCTAGCCCCAAAGGGTGATGGAGAAGTCTGTCTGGCCGGAGGTGGCCAGGGGACAGCAGTTTATAGAGAGACGTGTCCCCTAGGAACCTGGGGACTTTACCAGAGACCCAGAGACCCAGACCCAGAGGCCATCCCACTCCTAGCTTCCTCTGTCAATGAGACCCATTTAGGAAAGAGCAAGAGGCAATGGGCTGCTGTGTGAGAACAAAGCCGCATTTCAGGGCTGCGGCATTAACAGTCCCTGGAGGCCCTAAGGCGGGCGCTGCGGCCTGGTCCCATCAGACACCTCAACCTGAGTCTCTTCCCGCCGAGCTAGCTTGGCCACGGGCCACCCGGGCACCATCTGCTGAGTCCTCCAAGGCCCTGGCAGGCAGAAGACAAAGTCAGGGACAAAGAGGGCTTCCCAGGGGTGGGAGGAGGGCATGCCACCTTGTTCCATTCCTTGTGCAAGGCTGGGCGTTACCCAGGAGGCCTCACCCTGCGACTTGCCTTTCAGGAGCCAAGGGAGGACCCAAGCCACCAAGGCACGGGGGCCAAGACTCCCGTGAGATGGACTGTCAGGCCTGGCCCTCTCTGCCACAGCCACCTGTCCTGCCAGGCTCAGCAGAAAGCGCGGCCCCAGCTATGGGGTGGGGAGGAGGCTGGGCCACGGATCAGAGAAGATTCTGGTGCCAGTGGGAACACTGCACAGCCTCTCTGCGTGGAGAACCCCAATTCCTGCAGGGTTGGGCGTCAAGTGAATAGAGAAGCCAGGTTCCTGTTTGCAGAACCTTGGGTGGTCCCCGTGGGCGACTCAGGCTGGCTTTGGTGCTTTGTGAAAAGAGGAGGGTCTGGGGGCGGTGGGGGAGAGGGCCTGGGACACCCGTGTGTGCTGGTGGGGGTGGGGGTGGCATCAGGGGGCGACAGGGAAGGACATGGGAGTCCTTGCACGGTGGCCTGTCACTCGGTGAATCTCCCAGAAAACCAACTTTATCCACCCAAGCTGTGGGGAGGAAGATTGGGACAGAGGCCAAGGGTGGCCTCCCAGGGGAGTGAATGAGAGCGGAGACTGCCGTGGGGGTCCCCCCAGACCCCGTGGAGGGGCTGGGGAGCGAATCTGAAGCTGGGAGAGGACAGATGGCCATACAGGCCTCAGAATCGGGCGGCACCTTCTCCCCCGAGTTTCTGCCCCCGCCCCCCACCCATTCCCATTCCCATTCCCTCCCCGCCGACTGCTTCCTTGACCCACAGGAGCCCCTGGCCTGCAGCTCCTGGACTTGCCGCCAGGCGTCGCCCTCTGCGCCAGCCCTTCTAGTTCCGGGCTGGCACAGACTTCCAGGAAAGGACTCTGATTGGCTTTCATCCGGTTGGGACCCGCCCCCCGACCAATCAAAAGTGGCCTGAGCGTGGTGTCCCAGCTCCCAGAGTGCCTGGGTAGCTCAGTTGGTTAGGCGTCTGACTTGGGCTCAGTTGCGTGCGATCTTGGGGTCCTGGGATGGAGCCTGCCTAGAGCTCTGCACTCAGCGGGGAGTCTGTGTCTCCTTCTCCCTCTGCCCCTTCCTCCTACTCATGCTCTGCTTCTCTCTCTCCGTCATAAGAAGAAGAAGGAGAAGAAGAACTGGGGCTCCCATGGGAACCACACCGTTGGGTAGGGATGCTCTGGGATGAAGGGGGAGCATTCAGGGCAGCAGAGTGGAGGGTGCGCTCCAGAGGGAGGGAGCACATTGCCTGAGCATCTACTCTGTGCAGGGGCTTTGAAACCCCATGAGATATTCTCACCCTCAAGACGCAGGTGAAGGAACCAAGGCTGTCAGACCGTATGGGGTGGGACAGCTAGTAAATGGAGGACCCCGGCTCAGAGACCCGGTCCCTGGCTGCCAAGGCCTGCCTGGCCCTGATGCACCCCTACTTCATCTTTACAAACTCTTTTTTCCAGAGCCGCATGCCTCCTTGCAAGATCGTGAGACCCCCAAGGCGGAGAGACCACAGCGGATCTGGTCTCCCGCCCCTAGAGCAAGGCGATTCAACAAGTTGGGCAGACCCCTAGTCGCCTATCCAGGGGTCCTCTAGGGAGTTTGCCCTGGTAGAGAAAAAAACAACAAACATTTCGTGACATAAATTCACCAATGTGTGATGCAAGGTTGATAATGATACTTCACAGACTTCTCCCCATGTTGTTGTTGTTTTTTTAAGATTTTATTTATTTATTTGAGAGAGAATGAGTGAGAGAGAGCATGAGAGAGGAGAAGGTCAGAGGGAGAAGCAGACTCCCCAAGGAACTGGGAGCCTGATGTGGGACTCGATCCTGGAAGTCGGGGATCATGACTGAGCCACCCAGGCGCCCTCCTTGTGTTCTTAATAATCATTGTCCTCAAGGTAGCACAGGAGCCCCAAGGACTGTCCTGGCCAGTTCACCTCAAACAGGTGCATTTGCATGTCATTTGCCTGTTAGAGTTTGCATGTGTTAAATTTGAGTTTTCTTTACTACTATAGTATTGCATTATAGCCCTCCAGCTCAGAGCCGGAATCCACAGCTCCAAGTGACTCCCTCAGTCATAAACGTGGGGATGCAATGAGACAAGATGTAGGGATTCTAGAACTCCAAATGACATAGTGAGCATGAACACGGGAGCAGAAGGATGGAAAACCAGTGAACTGCGTGCCCTGGGCAGCAAACCCTCAGGCACAATGCTTCCCCAGAGCAGCCGGAAGAGGAAGGAGCTGGAAGGATGACTATGGGCAGTAGACACTGATTTAATCAGATCCTGCCCCCCCCACCGCGGTAGGGATGCAACTTTGCCAGTTAGGATAGGAGGGCCGGTGGCTTGTTTTCGAAGATGGCACTATGACTTCTCCCCGTAAACCCATAGCCTAGTGTTATTTCTGGAACAAGAAAAACAATTCCTTGTTTCTACTACAAAATTGATTAATTTTGGGGGCACCTGGGTGGCTCAGTGGTTTAAGCCTCTGCCTTTGGCTCAGGTCATGATCTCAGGGTCCTGGGATCCAGCCCTGCGTCGGGCTCTCTGCTCAGCAGGGAGCCTGCTTCCTCCTCTCTCTGCCTGCCTCTCTCCCTACTTATGATCTCTCTCTCTGTCAAATAAATTAAAAAAATATTTTTAAAAAAATTGATTAATTTTTATGCCAAAGGCAGAGGAGATGTCCAAACTATAGAGAAACACCAGGCAACGCTAGGGAACCTTCTAGCAGGAAAAGAGAAACTTATCTGAGAAGGTAGGAAAACTCTGGAGCTTAATTGTGACCCCACCCAAATTCAGAAGTTGAAATCCTAACCCCTGGTACCTCTGAGTACGATTGTGTTTGCACATAGGGTCTTTAGACGCACCCAAAGCTCAAGGAGAAGGCGGCCGTCTACAAGCCAACGAGAGAGGAGTCCTCAGAAGAAGCCAACCTTGGTCTTGGACTTCTGGCCTCCGGAACTGGGGGACATAAATTTCTGTTGCTTACGTGCCCTACCTGCAATGTTTTGTCACGGGGACCCAAGGACATGAGTACACCCCAAGACGGACTATCAGGAGTCATGTTCAGAAAGTATGACATGCGGCTGGCGGAATTTCTTAATGCAAAGACGTGGTTGGAGGTCCCAGAATGTCAACTACATACTGGGTGGAATGGAAAGGAAGACCACGTGAAGGGACTAGTAGACACTCGTCTTTTGGACGAAACCACTGGCGTCTCAGTTCTTGACCTCTGACAGTTTGTAGATGAGCGAGAAGTGCTTGATGGCTTCTGAGTGTCACCGAGAACCCAGGCTCAGGAGAAACGATGGTGTGTGTGCGTGTGTGCTGTGTGTATGAACCACCCCCTTTGTTTCAACAGAGGAAAAGTCATATTGACCTCAGTCTTGAAGGAGCACTAAACACAATTGGAATGAGAGGTCATGCACGAAGGTCTTTCCATTTTTCCATTACTCAACAGAGCCCTCCTCGCCTTGCTTTGGTGGGGAGGGAGATGGGGAAAGATAAGAATCAAACCAAATTGAATCCAGTGATGATGTGTCTTTCTAGCATGCTGGAATGCCCCCCTATTGCAGGACTGGATTTCCACAATCAGGTGTAAGCCTTGCGCGGGAACTCTGGAAACACCGGATGTGATCCTTTTTTTTTTTCCTCTTCCTGACACTGTTAATTCCAGTAAAAGCCATTTCCCCAATTTCAAATGACTTGCAAGCATGACATTTTTTAGAAGTAGTCTTGTTTTGCCTGAATGTGTAGATATCACAATTTTCATGTAAAGACAACCTGTGGGAACTTCTAGAAGAGAGAAGACAGACTGGAAATAGCTCAGCCGCGGACAGTTTGGTTCTTTCCCAATCTGCTCCAGCAAAACCAAAATAATAGTAATTTCAGCTAGCATTTAGCGAAGACGCCATTCCTGCGTGCAATGCATGGTTTGAGGCCCCTCTTCCTTCCACACTTGTGTGAACGTGAGTGTTGGAGGCAGGCACTTTTATTTGGATTCCTGGATGAAGTGGGGTGACTTGCCCATAGTCCCTCAGCCGTGAAGCCAGGACCATGGAAGCACCCTGGCCATCTGGCTCTGCTGGGAGACTGATACTCTTCCTTTTGTTTAAGGGGCCGAGGATTACCTCAATGACACAAATTATTAGCTATATCTGAATGTTGTGGCAGAGGGATGCTCGGGGAACTCAGTTGGTTAAGCGTCTGCCTTCAGCTCAGGTCATGATCCCAGGGTCCTGGAATCGAGCCCCACATTGGGCTCCCTGCTCAGCAGGGGGTCGGCTTCTCCCTCTCCCTCTGCCCCTCCCACCCCTGCTTGCACTCACTCACTCTCTCTCTAATAAATAAATAAAATTAAAATTAAAAATGAATGCTGTGGCAGAGCTTAAAGAAACCCTCTCCAAACTCAAATGCCGCTGGAAAGGCTCAGGACTCTGCTGGCCTGAAACACCCCCAGGTCAGAAGGGGGATGTGTGGCCGGTATAGTGGCCACACTGTGGCCTTGGGGACACACTGCAGGCTATCTCCTGGGGAGCCGTCCCCAGCCTCACCAAGTCAACTGATCGCTGACGTTAATCACATCTACAAAATACCTTCTCCCTGGCACGTGGATTCGTGTTTCATTGAATATCGGGACTATGGTCCTGCCAAGGACTGCCATGAAACTGATAGGAAACTGATCATCCCAGGCCATGAGTCAACCCCAAGAGCCTATGGGATTTTCCAACTTAGTAGGAATGAAGAATCAGGAACCATGATCTGAGTAAGGCTTATCAGGCAGCCTAAAGTAGGTACAGATGCACTCAGGAAAAGAGTGTTGACCTCATCAGCTGTGCCCCGGGGAAAAGGAACTGAAGTTGTTTTCCAAATTATTGCAGTGACTTTTTTCAAGGAAGTTTTTGAACTGCAGAATTCCACGACTACAGACACACCCATGGGATGAATTTTCACAAACGACGCCCTCTATGAGCAGCACCAGAAAGGCCCCCTGAGCTCCCCGCCAAGTCACGCTCCCCATGGGGTCTTCTCAAACCCCTATCAGCATCGTCTGCTTGGCACTTTCTGTGCATCTGGCTTTCCTCACTCACTATGTCGTCCCTGAGCTCCGTCCTTGCTGGTGCTGGGTCACTCCTTCTCGGTATTGTCCGCGGTTCCAAGATGTGAAGACACCACAGTCTGTGGACCCATTCTCTTGCTGATAGCCCTTTGGGTGTTTCTGATCTGGGGTTATTATGCATGGACCTGCGATGAATGATCAGATCCAAAATCCCGGGGCAGGGGTAGGGGGACATTGGTGAGATTCCTATTGTATGGACCCGGGAGTGAGATGCTCTAGGTCAATGGGCGTGTGTCTTTGGTGGATGTTGCCAAAAGGTCCTCCAAAGTAATCAGTACACACTTAGCCGTCTCTTCCCTGGAACCCTGCTGGGGGGTAGGCAGCGCTATGACCTGGCCTTGTGCTTTTACTTCTCACCTGCTTGCTCACAACTCATTTACTCTTCTCTGCGCTGTTTACTTGCCAGCCACGTCCGGAGCCCCTTCTGTGCGGTCATCGGTTCCCTTCTTCCCCTGTTTCATCCCCTTGCTTTGTAGGACTCCCCCACAGATTCGAGAGGCAGACCTTCGCCGTGCGATTCTGCTGCAGATGTCTTTTCTCCCTCTGTGGGTGACCTTTTTCTCTCTCTTCTGGAACAGAAATCCTTAAATTTAACCTAACCCAATTTATCGATCATTTCCTTTACGTAGATGATTTCTGTGTCCTTTTAAGATGTCGCTATATAACCCAAGTAATGAAGATACTCACTTGCATTTTCTTCTAGAAGGTTAATTGTTTAACCTTTCTCATTGTTTGATCCTCTTGGATCAAATCCACTTGGAAGTCGTTTTTACATAGGGTGTGGGGGATGGTGTCCAAATGCACTTCTGTCACTAGGGCTACCCACCCCCCCACCCCCACCCCGAGTCAACACCGTTTATTTATTTTTCTTTTTTTTTTTTTAAGATTTTATTTATTTATTTGACAGACAGAGATCACAAGTAGGCAAGAGAGGCAGGCAGAGAGAGAGAGGAGGAAGCAGGCTCGCCGCGGAGCAGAGAGCCCGATGTGGGGCTCGATCCCAGGACCCTGGGATCATGACCTGAGCCGAAAGCAGAGGCTTTAACCCACTGAGCCACCCAGGCGCCCCTCAACACCGTTTATTAAAGGCAGGTGTTCCTGTCACTATTGTTAGTTTTTGAACTCTTACCTTTTCTTACTCTTATTGCAACAACTGCGAGTCTTCTTAAAATTTTACTTAAAACTGAAGGAGCACAGTGACAAGCAGGGGCTGGGCGGCTGGCACCACGGAGACCTGTCCCCTTCGCTCTGAGCCTGCGCCATGGGGCTGGCACTGGCCGGGGCCACACACCTGCCTCCCTGGTAACAGCTCACCCTGCCTGCTGCCCACTGCTGCCCCATTCTGCAGGGGAGAAGACTGAGGCTCAGAAGCCGGGGTACGTGCCCAGGGCACATGGCTCATGCCCAGCAGCTCCAAGGTGGTGTGAAGGAGAATGGTGGTGACGAGCCTGGCCTCTGGGGTGAGGTTCCAGTTCTCAGAGCACTGTGCCTCCAGAAGGGGGCTGGTGACCCCAGGGCACTGGTCCTGGCAGGCCCTGGATAAGAGAGTGGGAGCTCAGAGCCCACGGCGAGAGGCAGAGCCAGCGGAGCAGGGCACATGTGCTCCTGGGGGTTGAAGCGGAGACATTCCTGGGGTTTCCTGAAGGAGGCGTGGACATGACTTGTGGGATGAGTCTTCCCGGACGCGATTCCCCAGCACAGAGAAGGCACTTGGAAGTGACAGGAGCCTGCCTCTTTGATTTTTTCCTCTTACTTGGAAAAACCCCACCTCAGGCCAGGAAAACCCAGCCTTGGGTCATAGAGGCATAATTGCTACTTAATTCATTTGCAGAGGGGCGGAGCCTCCAGGGAACCGGCCCTGGAGCGGATGCTGAGATAATCTGGTTAGGACTGCGGCAGCACAGACAGCTGGACAGGTCCCGGGAGGGCTGATGGAGGGAGGCTGTGGGCTGCAGAAACACAGGCCCCTGTGGCTGGTGGGAGGCCCTGTCCGTCTCCATGGAGCCCCCCTACACAGGCCCCCTGGGTAACCACTGCTGCATCCTGAGTCCGGGAGGGAAGGATGAGCCTTCTTGCTGGTTTTCCGATGAGGAGGGGGGAGGCTCTGAGCGCCCATCGTCTCCTGGAGGAGGAAGAGCCGAGTGAGCCCACCCTGGGGTGCGCCCACGGCGGGGAAGACCGCGGGGTGGGTGGTGGGGGCTCCGCAGCGGCCTCCAGTCCCCTGCCCTGTCTTCCTCCTCTGGCTTAGAGGGACCGGAGGGCCCTGGCATTTCTGCCCCTCTTCTCTCCCCCTGCACACACACACCCCCCCCCCACCCCAAGGAGACCAGGGAGGCGGCCTCTCGATGCTGCCTGAGGAAGTACTGGGGGACGCCTGTCACACCCTCCCACGTATGTCTGACTCAGGGGACAG
The DNA here is from genome assembly GCA_004024625.1 of Mellivora capensis. Classification (NCBI taxonomy): domain Eukaryota; kingdom Metazoa; phylum Chordata; class Mammalia; order Carnivora; family Mustelidae; genus Mellivora; species Mellivora capensis. The sequence goes on along the minus strand of PISX010008197.1, from coordinate 57,130 downwards.
CTTAAAGTCCTCTCTTGGTTCCCAAATGATTGATGCACCCTTGGCTGTGCTGTCCTCTGGCCTGCTTTTCTGAGGAACAGTTTTTTAAGTTGATTAGGGGACATTCCTATCTCCTGATTGTTTTGTTTTGTTTCAAATAGAAAGTCAAAGCCACTTGGACTGGGGCAGTCAGGGAGAAAGTCAGTTACGCCCCAGGGCTGGCTTCATGCTGCACTTGGGTGGGAGACACCCGCCCTGTTGAGGCCTCCCATGGAGATTGGTGGGGTCCCCAGATAGCAGCACTGGGCAGCTGGTGGGTGTGGCCGGCAGGCCCCCCACTCTCCACTCTCCCTGGCCTTGCCCTCTGTTTGGGGGGTGGGGGGGCCTCTATTTCATGGGAGGAATTTCCTAAAATAAAATGTTGGCCATTGTGGGATTGGTCTCGCTCCTTCCCGCTGGGTCTGGGCCCAGCTGCACCAACCCAGGGTTAAGAAGAGCCTGGCCCTCAGCTTTCTCACCGAGCCCTGGGGTCCTGGCACCTGGCCCCTCGTCAGCTGCAGCCTGGGTCTCTGTCCACCATCTCCATAACAGACCGTTGTCCAGTCCCACGGTCAAGGCTGTAGAAGAGGCAAAGCGAGCTGGTTGTCAGGCTCCCTCCCTGTGTGCCCCCGGTTTGTCCTCCTGAAGACTTACCTGTTTAATGAACAGACACTCGGAAGGCCTTGGAGCCCAGCCAGCCCCCCATGGATGCTCCGTGGCCAAGGGCCATGAAGGGACAGCAGAAGCCAGCACTCTGGCCGATGGGAGAGCGGAACTCATGGGGTCACAGTTCTCAGTGATGATGGACGGGCTCTCTGGGTGCCAGGCTGAGGCCATTGGTCGCTGGGTGATTGCGGGGTTCCCCCACCTGCCCACAAGAGGCCTGGCTGGGTCTGTGCCCGGCCCTTGGCAGAGGCACCCAGGCACCTGGAGAGACCACCCAGTGTGACGGGACGTGCTGGGGACACTGTCATTCCAAAGCGAGGTTGGGCTGAATGGTGCACGGGCAGGAACGGGGGTACCCTGAACACTCATCACTCTTGGCCTCATACCCGTCTCCACATGGGGGACCCCGAGTCCATGACTGTGCAGAAACGCACCGTCTATGACGTGGCACCCGAGCTTAGCCAGAAACTCCCATTCGATCCTGAGAGCAGCCCTAGGAGGGACCCACCGAGGAAGCCGAGGAACAACGTGCACTTTGCCAGGTTCCCAGTTCCTAGCCCAAGCCGGGATCGTCCCGTCCTGCACACCCAGAACCTGCTGTGGGGCAGCCTCCGAGCTGATTTCTGATTCGAGAGGTGAGTTGGTGAGAGGTGAGTTGGTGGCCGAGGTGTCGCAGAGGAAGGTGGGGCCGCTCAGAGCCTCCCCCTCCTCATCAGAAAACCAGCAAGAAGGCTCATCCCTCCCTCTTGGACTCAGGATGCAGCACTGGTTACCCGGGTGGGGGAGGGGGAGGGGGAGGGGGGCCTGTCTAGTGACTCCTTCCAGCAAACATTCCTCTCCCCAGCTGACCTGAGACCTTGGGGGTGGAAGGAGTCAGTTTCAGCTCCCTGGGAAGGGTCAGGGTCAGCGCTCCCCACTCCTCCCTCCTCCCCCCACGAAAGAAAGAATCTGATCCTCGCTCTGGGGTGGGCAGCACCCCACAGCTGCCCCACAGTTGTTCTCCCCACAGCCCTTCCTGCAAGGAGACCAAGGAGCCAAATTTTGTCTTCAGGAGAAGAAAGCTCAGGTCCAGAGAGGGCAATGGGCTTGGCCAGGACCACACAGCGTCAGTGGCAGGACTCGGACCCAAGAAGCCTCCTGAGGTTGAAGACAGAGTGGGCCCAGCCAGGCCAGGGACTGGGCAGGGATGCAGGGACCCTGCTCCCATACAGGGCATGGTAAGAGCCACTGGGTGCATGAGGCTGGGGAGGGTATGTAGGCAACTCTCACGAGAGGACGGGGCTGGGGTGGCCCCAGAGCGACCCCCGCAAGTCCCTGTGCTTCCATGCTGTCAGGCTCAGAAGCCAGGGGAGCTGGCTGTGCCCAAGGGAGCTGCGTCGTGGTGCACGGGCCACAGGAGCCCAGAGCAAGGGTCCGACCACCACGGCTTTGTGAAAACACATCTAAGTTGAGGTTATTTTTAGTTACCCTGCTCGGTATATGTTGTGAATCTTCTATTTGTTGATTCATGACTTGCACCATTTCTGGAAAATTCTCAGCCATAATCTCCTCATTTGTCACCTGTCCTCCAAGCCTGCCTTCTGGGACTCAGGCCCCATGGTACCTTCTTATTCTATGCGGTGTCCCTTAGTCTCCTTCACATGTTCGATCTCCTTGCCTCTCTGAGCTGCCCGACGAGTGGCGTTTTTTCATCCCTGTCTCCCCGCCCGTCCTTCATCCTGTCCCAGCGGTCAACAAAGCCCCTCTCCGCTGAGAATTTAATTTTTAAAATCGTATTTTTAATATCTGCAGGTTCCATTTGGTTTAATTTTCAACCACCCTGACCATGGCTGATGGTGCCTTGTCCCCCGATCACTAGTTAATTTCATGTTATGTTTCCAAATATTTGGTACTTGGTTGTTTCGTGCTTGTATCTGATGTCCACTGTCTGTAGTCCTCGGTGGGGACAGGGAGTTACGTCTGTACTGTCTGCTACAGTCTCCCTGTCCCCTCGGTGGGGACAGGGAAATACGTCTGTATTTCCAGCATGTTTTACTTCAGCTGACTCATTCCTAATGGCTTGTTTCCATGTGCGTGTGTGTGTAGTGTTCTGTAAACTCATATGTTGTTGAGCTTAATCTGGAAATGCAGACGGCCCAAACCGGGGATGCCTTCCCCCTAAGAGGCTTTGCACTTGCTTCTGCCAGGACCTGGGCTCCTGGGTCATTGCTAACCTGGGACTGTCAGGAGTTAGCTGGACAGTGAGGTAGTCAGAGCCGGGGTCCCCAGCAAGAACAGATGCGGTCGGGACAGCCAATATCAAAGAGCACCGACATCCTGTTGTGCAGCTTAGAGGGGACACGCACTGACCTTCTGCTTTACAGCCCTTGCAGAAGTGACTCCGCAAAACGTCCTAGAATAAGACAGTTAACCACAAAGCACCTGTCAATATCACTGGCAAGGGGCAGTTAGGACCTAAGCCCCCAGAAACCAGCCACGAAAGCCCATCAGCGCGCAGACGTTAACCGAACACGTACACAGGTACGTGACCAGAGCCCTATTGGCACGACTCAGCACAGCCTGGGTCCTTAAGATAGTTCTAAAAGAGAGCTCGTAAAACCCCCTGAACTTAGCAACTCTGGGGCAGCCCTCTCAGGGCCCCTCCCTCTCCGGGAGCTTTATCCTATCACTCAGTAAACCTCGCCTTGCCGCCCACCACTCTTGTCTGGAGTCAACCTCTTCATTCTCCGAAGTGGCGCGACCAAGAGCTGTGGGCACTAAAGGCAGAGAAATCCTGCAGCGGGACCCCCGTGCCTTTCGAGGATCCCAGCTTCCTGGGGGCAGGGGGACGGGTTTCCTTGCCTCTTTCACCCCCACGTGGCCCCAGGCTGCTTCTCCGGGGTGTCCTCGGGTCCCCTCCACGCTCACTCTCCGCCGTGCTCCTGTTGTGTGGTTCGTCCTAGTCTCAGCTCTTCTCTTACTTCGAGAATTCCAGCCATTGGGGGCTTCTGCACGCATCTTGCTGTTTCCCACCTCTGGGCTTTTGCGCAGCCTGTTCTTTCTGCCCGAACACCTTACTTTTTTTTTTAAGACGTTATTTATTTATTTCCTTGAAGGAGAGCGCGCATGAGCCCGCAAACTTGCAAGGGAGGAGCAGAGGAGAGGGACACGTGGACTCCATGCTCCGTGTGGAGCCCGTTGTGGGACTCAGTCCCACAACCCTCGAGACCATGACCTGAGCCGAAAGCAAGAGTCGTTGGACGCTTCACTGACTGAGCCGCCCTAGGCACCCCCTGGAACACGTTTTCCAGCCACTTTTCCTCTGCTTTCTCAGCAGAAGTTTTCCCCAGCATGCCTTGCTGGGACAGACACCTGCTCTGGTCTTCTGTGGCCCCTGGACACACCACCCTGCCCTGTCCACTGGTTCGCCTGTGCCCTCCCTAAACCGTGAGCCCCAGGCCGCACAGAGCCTGCTCGGAGCGCACTCAGCGTGGGTTTGCTGAATGAATGAGTGAGCCGGGCTCTCTCCGTCCGCACCCTGGGAGGCCACGGACAGAATGACTGCTGGTCTGGCCCCAGCCCCACCCTCAGCAGTGCTGGGCATCCGGTCATACCAGGGAACCCCGGAGCCTGCGGTCGATGCCTGGGAGTGGGGGGGTCACAGGCCACATGGTGGGAGGCCTGGCTCCGTCCAATGGGAGGGGCTCCTGCTCCCATCAGGTGGCCGTGCCCCTGGAGCCTGGCTCCCACGTGTGTCCATCCCAGGAGGCCTGAGGCCCAAGCTATGGCTGTCACCCCCTCTTCCCTCTGGGCTCTGGGGACCAGAGGAGGCACCGGGGTCTTCAGTGTCTGGCCCAAACAGCGAAAAGCCTCAGCCTGCTCGTACCTGGGGGCCAGAGTCAGTCTCTGGGGCTCCCTCCCTCAGCACCTACCATCGGACCCTTTCCGCGTGTATCTCTCGCTCTCCGCCCCATCTCTGAGCCTCTGTGTCTCTTCACCAGCATTTCTTCCCAACCCCGTCTCTCTCTCTCACTCACTCTCTTGTCACACTCTCCAGTCCCTGTAACCCTCCTGGCTTCCCTATGCTCTCCAGACTGGGCCAGGGCCCCACCCAGCCTCTGGAGATGCTCCTGGGCCCCAGCCTGCCAGGCCAGAGGGAGGCCCACGGACACAAGTGCTATCCTCTAGGCTCAGCTGAGACCAGCTGGAATCCCCCAAAGCAAGTTTCCTAAGAAACTTCGGGCAAATGACAGAAAGATCAGAGGTCTCAAGAGGGGGAGGCCAAGCCGGTCTCCCGCCAGGGCGTCCCCAGGGCTGAGCCTGAGCCTGGCTCCAGGGAGTATCCCAGTGGGGGCCCCAGAGGCCCTCTCTGTTCCCCTGGGGACACTGGCAGGGGAGGTGAGCAGAGCAGGGCTAGCAGGGCAGGGGTGAAACCCCCGGAAGAATAAAGTGTCCTCTGAGTAATCAGGAGGCAGGCCCAGACAGAGGGCACTCTGGCGCCCACCAAGTCTGAGGGTCCCCCAGGCCCAGACCCTCATGGTTGTTCAATCTCCTGGGCCTGCAGGGCCCTCCCAAGGGGAGAGGGTGCTCTGAGCAGCCCCCAGGCAGGAGGGGCTCCAAATCATGGGTGCGCTGGCCCAGAGGGGCAAACGGGGAACCGGCCTCAGGGCTCCCCGAAGCACCCTGGGCCTGTGGGAACCTCTGCCCGCACCGGAGCTGAAGGCCAGTCAGAGCTCAGACCCAGGGCTTCGCAGAGGGGAGCTACGGACACGGTGTTAGTGTTTGCCAGGGGTGTAGGAGGTCAGAGGCGGAACCCGGAAGCCCTGGGAGGTGTCTTTCTGATGACACAGAAGAAGCGGGATCTCAGGAAACATGATGGCACCCGGTGGGAGAAAAGCCACAGGAGGTCTCCTTTCTCTTGCCTGGAGGGCATTTCTCCTGCCTGGGAGGCTGCACGCTCGGGGTGCTCCTGCCTTCCCCAAGATCTGGTTTTGAAGGAGTTCAGAACACGCCGCCCCCCAGTATGTCCCTTTGCCATATTGATTCTTTTGAGCTGAAGGTATTGCCGGGCATGGCGGGGAGCAAGAGTGCCTGAGTCCGGGGACCTAGACAGACCGGGTGAGGCCACTCACCGCCGACAAGATCCTGAGGCCGGGAGAAGAGTGGCGGTGACAAAGGAAAAGAGTTTATGTCAGCGAGGCCGACGCCGGGAAGACAGTGCCCTGACATCTCAAACACTGTCCCCAAAGAGCTGGAAAGACGTCCGGGTTTAGGGAGGGAAAGGGTGGGACAAAGATCGGTGGGCACGTGCAGGTGGGCGGTACAGGTCAGGCCGGTCATTGTCACGGGCTCAGTCACCCGGGGGACTTGCCAGCTTAAGGGGTAGTGGCTTGGGGTGGTAGTTGCCGTTCTGTCACCGGCTGCTTTGCCCGTCGATCTTCTGCCTGAGTTAAGAGAGACTCTGTAAAGAAGAACTTCATCAATGAGAAAGTTCGAGATCAAAATGGCAGCAGCTGACGGGCTCACTCTTTCAAAGGCACTCGAGAAGCAGCTCTCCGCCCTCCCCCTTCTACCTAAAAGCCTGCTGTCACATTTCCCCGGAGAAAGGTGCCCTCCCTGCGCCAAGAAGAGAACATTCGTATCACCAGAGCCCAGGGGGCCGATGCCGGATCACCGGTGTACAAACAAACCTGCTAAGACAAGCCTCGAGCTCCTTGTGGACACTTCCTGGTCACTGTCCCACCGTCTATGGCCCAGCCAAGCCCCTCCGTCTTGTCACATCCCCACATGGTGTCATTCTTTGTCTTGGAAAGTATATAAGCCTTGGGGCCTAAGGGCTTCTTAGATCCTTTTTTCTTCTGAAGATTCCTGTGTATGCCTAGAAACATTATAGAAACCTGTGTGCTTCTCTCCTGCTAATCTGTCTCATGTCCGGTAGATCTCAGGCCAGCCACGGAACCTGAGGGGAGCAGCAAGTTCTCCCTGCCCTACCGACTGGAATCCTCTGCAGATGCCACCAGCCCATGAATCCCCTTTGTGTCTAAGGGAATGAGATGGGTTGCTGACTCAAGGCCTCCCAACCCGCAAACAAAACAAAGGGGGGTGGGGGGAAGCCTTGCTGGGACTACATCAGAATAAAAACTCCTGCACAATGAAGGAACCAATCAACAAAACTAAAAGGCAACCTACTGGATGGGAGAAGATATTTGCAGATGACCTAGCTGGTAGAGGGTTAGTATGCATAGTATATAAAGAACTGATACAACTCAACATCCGAAAACAAGCAATCCAATTAAAAAATGGGCAGGAGACGTGAACAGACATATCTCCAGAGACATCCAGATGGCCAACAGACCCATGAAAAGATGCCCCGCATCACTCATCATCAGGGACATGTAAATCCAAACTACAATGAGATACGACCTCACACCTGTCACAATGGCTCAAATAAAAAACAAGGAAATAAGAGGCGTCGGCGAGGATGCGGAGAAAAAGGAACCCTCGCCACTGCGGGTGGGAAGGCACACTGCGGCGGCCACTGTGGAAAACAGTGTGGAGGTGCCTCAAAAAAATTATAAATGGAACTACCCTATGACCCAGCATTGCACTACTGGGTATTTACCCGGAGAATACAAAACCACTCATTCGAAGGCAGACACGCACCCGAGGTTTACTGCAACATTATTTCCAATAGCCGAGATAGGGAGGCAGCTCAAGTGTCCATCGATAGACAAATACATAACAAAGATGTGGTGCAGATCTGGAATGGAATATTACTCAGCCATAAAAAAGAATGAGATCTTGCCGTTAGTGCCAACATGGATGGAGCTAGAAAGTATTACTCTGAGTGAAATAAGCCAGTCAGAGAAAGATAAACACAATATGATTTCATTCGTATGTGGAATTTAAGAAATAAAATAAATGAGCAAAGGAAAAAAGAGAGAGAGAGAGAGAAAGAGAGAGACAAATCCAGAAACAGACTCTTAGCTCTAAAGGACACACTGCTGGTCACGGCGGTGGGGGGGGGGGGTGCTGGCAGAAGCAGATGATGGGGCTGAAGAACACATTTCTCCTGAGGAGCACAGTATAATGTATAGAAGTCTTGAATCACTAAGAAAAGAGAAATGAAAACAAAAGCCTTCCTCCTTGCCCTCTGGCTCCTGACCCATCCTTTGCCTCCCTTTTTGCATTTGAACTTCCACAAGAGACGTAGACACTTGCTGTCTCCCCCTCCTCCCTCTGGCCTCTCAGCACAGGAACATCTGCCCTTCTCCTCCTGGCCCCCCCCCCCGCAGGGTCTGATGCTGGGACCCCCTCCCTCCCCTAAGACCTCTCCCCTGGCCCCATTCCTATCACCCGAGGGCATTCTCCCCCCTGCTCTGGGCCACTCCTGGACTGTTGCTGGGCTCTGGGACTCTTTCTGGGCCTTTCATTTCTTCTGGTCACTATCACTGCTCCCAGGACAATCACAGCCATTGAGTCTCCGTCCCCAGCCCTGCCGGCTCTGCTGACCCCTATCTTCATAGGCGCCCCGTGGATGTCCCTCAGAGGCGACACGCCAAAACTGAACTCACCGTCCTTCCGGGAGCAGCTCCTCCTGCCCCTGTGCCCTGGTCTGGGCTGTCCCCGCTGCCGGGCACTCCCTCGCCACACTGACTGGCTGTGGACAAAAGCCTCTCATGCTTCAGGACTCAGCTCTAGAGCAGAGACGGTGGGTGTCCCCTGGAGCTGATGGAGCCCAGCATCACGGACACGGGTCATCTCTGGCACATCCAGGCTGCCAGTGTCTTCAGCTGTAGGATGGGGACCACAACCTCCAACTCATCTGCTTCCCTGAGCCAACCTGTCAAGTGGGGAGTGTGGTTTCGGTTCTTTTTCTTAGACACGAGCAAGGGGCTTGAAACCAAACCGCTTACTGGGAGAAAGGCACTTTGAGCAGACTTTTCGGGGGAAACCTCACTTCATTCATTCAGTCATTCATTCAACACTGCTGGGCTCGAATGGAACCCAGGCCTTCCCTCTAGGAGCCCTTGTTCAGCGGGGCTGAGAAGGGAGAAAGAGACCAGGTCTCTTTTGTGTCACCAGGGCGGGGGTGGGGGGCAGGGAGAGGTGAGGCAGGGCAGAAGGCTGAGCTGCGGGGCCCCAAGAAGGACGGGAAGGCTGACCCGCTGCCGTCCCCGTGTTGGGAGGCAGAGCGGGAAAATAAACCCGGTTTCCTCTAAGACCTGCCAATGCTGGGCGGGGGCCTGTCTAGAAAAGTCTGCGACTGCCATTCATCTCCCGGGCCCAGGAGTCTGCGGGACCCTGTGGGATTTCGTTTCTCAGGGTGGGGCTCTGGGACCCCGCAGCAGCCCCTGGGAACTGGCGGGAATGCAAATTCCCAGGCCCCACCCCAGACCTACGGAATCGGAAACTGCAGGGGTGGGGCGCCACCATCTGTGTTTTAACAAGCCCACTGGAGGGTTCTGGTGCGCGCCCCTTGTTTGAAAGCCACAGTCCTCGAGGCCAGAGGACCATCCGAGGAGCAGATGGGGGTTCTGAACCCGCGAGCTCGGACAGCAGCTCCGACAACGTGGGCACCATTACCGCATCGCCCTCCGAGGCTCGGCAGGGCCCCACGGCTAGCCCAGGGCAGAATCAGCCCTCAAGTCAGGTGACACTGACCAAGAAGCCTGGCCTCAGCTCCAGCCTTAATCATCAGATCCAACAACGTGCAGGAACCAGCGTGCGGACAAGCCCTGCCCAGCTGCAAACGGCCTTCCCGGGCCTGCGGCCTCTGCTCCGTCTTCTCTAAGCGCCGCTGCTGGGCTGGGGAACCGGTGACGCTGACAGAGGGGGCAGGGCGGACAGACTTGCGGCCACATCCCACGTCTGGTGCACTGAACGTGGGCGGGTCAGGTGACCTCTCTGGGGTTCAGTTTCTTCATCTGTAAGCCACGGTGGTAACGGCTCCCACAGAAGCTGGCGGGGAGACTGAGATGGTATAGGAAAGAACCACGTCCAGGGCGCCTGGATGGCTCAGTCTGTGAAGCACCTGCCTTCGGCTCTCCGGGATCGAGTCCTGCCTCGGGCTCCCTGCTCAGCGTGGAGTCTGCTTCTCCCTCTGCCCCTCCACACCCCGCCCCCTGCTCCCTTCTGTCTCTCTCTTTCTCAAAAATAAATAAATGAAAATCTTAAAAAGAAAGAAAGAAAAAAACCACTTCCACTTTGTTCCAAAGTTCGACCAAAGTGACACAAAGAGGGTACCTTTAAAGGCATGACTCCTCAGGGCCAGAGCCCCCAGGAAAGAGAGGGTGGTAACACTCGGGAAGCCGGAAGGCAGAGAATGAGACTAATTCCTCTAAGAGACCCCCACAAAGAGGAACGCCAAGCTGATGTGGGCCAAGCCCAGGGGCTGCAGAATCCCGCAGGACTCAGCTCAGAAAATGGGGGTGCTTGAAAAGGGGGTAGATGGGGATCTCTGCTTCTAGCTCTGACGGACAAGTTGGCAACAGACGGACGATGCCGCCGAGCTCTGGGATCTGGGAAAGCCAGGTATGAAGCGCAGCCGACCCAAAGCCCGACGTGAAGGCTACGAAAGGAACCACGGTCGAGACGACCCGATCCTGGAGAAGGGGAGCCACCTTCTAGAGCAGACGTTCCCTCTGGTCATCTGCTCCCTTGGGAGGGGGGCGGGAAGCTGCGTAAACGGCCTGGGCAGAGGGCCGCAGAGGACGCAGAAGAGCTTTCGACCATCTTGTGAACCTCGACAGCAAAATTGAGAGCCTCGTGGGGCGCCTGGGGGGCTCAGTGGGTTAAAGCCTCTGCCTTCGGCTCAGGTCATGGTCTCAGGGTCCTGGGATCAAGCCCCACATCAGGCTCTCTGCTCAGTAAGGAGCCTGCTTCCCCCTCTCTCCCTGCCTGCCTCTCTGCCTACTTGTGATCTCTGTCTGTCCAATGAATAAATTAAATCTTTAAAAAAAAAAAATTGAGAGCCTTGAGAGCCAGGACCCCAGAGAGAAGGAAAGGGCAGAGAACAGAGCCCTAGGCCCTCCCTGTTTCCCCCAGAGAGTCGTGGCTTTCTGGAGCCGTCCAGGACAGTAGGTGGAGAATGCAGGCAGAAGCCTCTGATGGACAGAGCAGAGGTTGGCTGGGTGGGGGAAGGGAAGCCGAGCCCCCACAATGGCCACCATATTGGGGAACAGAGGAGCTCAGCCCTTTGCCAGAGCAAGGACACTTGTCACGCCTGCCCAGCAGGAGCTGGTCAGGGATCCCGGGCCGTTCTCATTCCCTTCCTCTCTGGATGGGTTTTTCTGTGGCAGTGATCTTGTTCACCTCATAATCCCATACCCCGGAAGTCCTGAGATCAGGTGCTTGTCTCTTAGCCTTCAGACTAATTACTTCCCATGACATGGAGTAGAAAAATAAGAAACAAAAATAATGAAGACGACCTGAGGGTTTTGAAGGGGCGGGGGGTGGGAGGTTGGGGGAGCCCGGTGGTGGGTACTGTGGAGGGCACGCATGGCATGGAGCACTGGGTGTGGTGCAACAACTATGAGTTCTGTTACTCCGAAAAGAAATGAAATAAAAAAAATAAATTTTAAAAAAGGGAAAAAAAGATATTTACTCCAAACACCCAAAAAAAAAATGAATAATGAAGACAGTGTTAAAAGCAGAAATGGCATAACCAAGAAGGCTCTTTTAATAGGGATTAAACCCTCAAGATCACGAATCGCATGCTCGACTGACAGAGCCAGCCAGGTGCCCCTTGTTTTTTGTCAATCTTTTCAAATTAACACACTTTCTGTTGTAGGGCGGTTTCCATTTACAGAAAATTAAACTCGGATAGTAGATGTTCCTAATCAAGTTGAGGAAGTTCCCACTATGCTAGTTTGCTGAGTGGATGTAGGGTTTTTTCCAAACAGTTTCTCTGCCACTAGTGATATGGTTATATGATTTTTCTCCTTTAGCCTTTGATGAAATCGATCGGACTAACTGAGTCTTGGATGTTGAACCAGCCTTGCACACCTGGAATAAATTCCACGTGGTCCTGGTATATAATTCTTTTTCATGCATAAAGTTGCAATCAAGGGACACCTGGGTGGCTCAGTGGGTTAAAGCTTCTGCCTTCAGCTCAGGTCATGATCTCAAGGTCCTGGGATCCAAGCCCCGCATGGGGCTCAGCGGGGAGCCTGCTTCCCCCCTCCCCCTGCCTGCCTCTCTGCCTACTTGTGATCTCTCTCTCTCTCTCTGTCAAATAAATAAATAAAATCTTAAAAAAAAAAAAGTTGCATTCAATTCGCCAATATCCTGTTGAGGATTTTTCCATCTACATTCATGAGAGATATTGGTCTATTGTTTCCCTTTCTTGTAAGGTCTTTGTCAGGTTTTGGTATTAGGGTAATGCTGGGATCATAGAATGTTAGGAAGCATTTCCTTTGCTTCTGCTCTCTAGAAGGGTTTAGAGCTCATTGATGTCATTTCTTTTTCAAATGTTGGGTAGAATTCACCAGTGAAACCATTTGGGCCTGGTGCTTTCTGTTTGGGAAGGTTATGGAGGAGAAATATTCCATAATCTTATAATAAAATCTTCCTGGGTTTTGTTGTTGTTTTTGGAAGGCCACCATCCCTGGGTTGTGACCTTCAGAGGAGTTTCTCAGCCATTTTTCCCCCCTTCCCTTACGTAGGACCAGAAGGGCAAAAGACGTGGAATTAGCTCATTTCCCTTTCTCCGGTGGGATAAAGTTCTAGTATAGTCCTATCTTTACTTTTTTTTTCAGTCCTATCTTTAAAGGTTGGCTTTGCTAGTAAAGAACTTCAAAACACCCCATTTCCCTCCTCCCAAATACGCTGCGTTGGCATACTGAATATGCTGAATTAAAAGCACTCAAAAAGCAGATGCCAACAGGGAACACTCTGACCTTCCCTTTTTCCTTCTGAAACTGGGAAATACAAGGCACATGTCAAAGGTGACTTCTCTGTACCAGGAGGAAGAAAGAGAAAGTTAAGGCCAAGAGAAATGTGTACCACAGACCTCGTTATAATAACTCTTACCTTCCTTCAGTCTCCCCACATATTTTAGTGACTTTTCCACAATTGCTACCTTGTCTTCAACCTTGGATCTTGGGTCTCATCATTCTTGGGGTCTTCATTTGTTTTATGAGAACACCCAAGTGCTCATAAATAAAATTTGTATGTTCGGGGCGCCTGGGGGGCTCAGTGGGTTAAGCCTCTGCCTTCGGCTCAGGTCATGATCTCAGGGTCCTGGGATCGAGCCCCGCATGGGGATCTCCGCTCAGCAGGGAGCCTGCTTCCCCCTCTCTCTCTGCCTGCCTCTCTGCCTGCTTGTGATTATTGGGTCGGCAGCTCCTGGAATGCAGGAGGAACAATAGGAATGACTGCCATGCCGCCACCTTCCAGCCCCTCCCCCTTTCCTAACCCTTGACTCTCCCACCATAAGGATGTATACCCAGGTCTCCACAAGTAACCTATGCAAGAAACCGAACATCAGGACACCCCCAACCCTCCAATCCCTGAATAGTGTACCTTATATGGCTGTGAACCTATTCCCTGTCTTAACCCAGATAAAAGACCCACTCGACCTCCTCCCGGCGCGACTTCCCCGACTGAGTCGCAGAACCTTGCCCGGGCGCCTTTAATAAATCTTGCCTTGTGCCTACTTCGCCCGGTGTCGTGTTTATCTCGCCTATAAAACCTTACAGTGATCTCTGTCTGTCAAATAAATAAATGAATGAAATCTTAAAAAAAAATGTGTATGCTCTTCTGCTGTTTTCTCTTTTTGTTTTTGTTCCTGATTTTTTTAAAGATTTATGTGTTTATTTTAGAGGGGGGAGGGGCGGAGGGTGAGGAAGAGAGAGTCTTAAGCAGATTTTGAGCTGATCACAGAGCGCGACGCGGGGCTCGAGCTCATGACTCTGAGATCATGACCGGAGCCAAAACCAAGAGTCCAGCCCTTAACTGATGATACCACCCAGGTGCCCCTTTTTTTGTTTATTTCAAGTAGGCTCCATGCCCAGCGTGGAGCCCAGAGTGGGGCTTGAACTCACGGCCCTGAGATCAAGACCTGAGCTGAGATTGAGTTGGACGCTTGACCCCCTGAGGAGACACCCAAGTGCCCCCGTCTGTGTCAGTCCCAGCTGGAAGCCCTAAGTAGGTAGAGAAAATTTGTGCAATCCCTGCATTATGGAGAACAGAAAGAACAGAATGTGTGTGAGGTATTTAAAAATAGTTGGTTTTCCCCTTTCCCTGCCCAAAGCCCGGCATGAAAGTTTGGGGGTTTCCTTGAGCTTTTGTCTCTCGAGCTCGTGTACCCTGAGCCCCAGCAACGGTCAAATACGGCTCAAGGGCTCCCGCCGGGCTTTCACTCCTCGGCAGCGGGGACTCTCGGTATCTGCCTCTTTCTCCAGTCTCTGGGCCAGTGGTTTGCCCTGTGACCCCAATTCTCTAATGGATCTGAGAAGGGTTGTTGATTTTCACTTTGTTCAGCTTTTTGTTGTTGTTGCTGTGAGGATGGGAGCGATGACCTCCGAGCTCTTTACAAGCTGCCCTGGAAATTGAATATTCTCATTGTTTTTAAGAGGGGGGAAAGAGACAAACCCTATCACTCTGATGGTAAATACTGGGTGACCCTCTTGACGTGCCCTTGAACCCTGCCGCTGCTTGGGGCTCGGTCCGATACCCATCACTGCACTCCAGCCGCAGATCTGTCCGTGGAGCTGGAGCTCCAACACCCATCTGCCTTTGACCTCCCACCCGGACAGCACTGGGGCCACACGCCCGACTGGAATTCACCATGATTCTCTCCCAAACCAGGCATACCCAGGTTCCCTAGCTCAAACAACAGGCATCCGGGGACCCAAGCCAGAAACCTAGTTTCCTTCTAGATGCCCGCCTCTCCTTGCCCCACAGCCCTTGGCTCGTTTGCCCATGGCCACCCCAGGCACCTGCTGTAGAGTCCTCCCAGCATCCTTTCTCTGGGTTCTCTAAGTGGTTTCCTCGTTGGCCCCTGTCAGCATCCTCTATGCCTTCCCACTGCTACATGAGACATCTTCCCCTAAAACATCCACTCCTGTCCCACCCCAGCATGCAAACGGGCCACCAGGGGTGTGCAGGATAAACTCTAAACCATTTCTCCCGGGTCAGAGCACTGGGTTAGAGGACCCTGGTACTTGCTCTGTTTGCCGAATAGAAGCCCCTCCCTGTCCCCAGCATCCTCCCTTTCCTCCTCTTCCGAACCCCCCCTGCTTCCTATCCAGAATATACCATGTGCTCCTGCCCCCCATGTAGTTAGACTTAAACAGGCAGGTAGAATCTTCCAGGCGAAAGGCAGCACCTGCCCCTCTGTCTGCCTCCCACCCATCCTGGCAGGCTCAGCTCAGACGTGGTCTCCTCCGGAAGGCTTTCCCTGTCTCCCAGACTTGAGTGAGCATCAGTGGCATGCCAGCAAACGAACCACTTGCCCTCCAGGAAGGAAGCCCTGATTTATAGTGTTCGTGGTGTGAATAGTCCTGCCGTGGCCAGTGTCACACTTCCAGGGTGACATCTGTGAATGTGAGCTGGGAAGAGATGCCCCCACGGGCTCTCTCCAGCTGACGCGAGCTGGTCCTAGCACGTAACTGGTGGGCGAGTCTCTCCGGGCTCACATCATACCTGTGTTCTCCTTCATCGAAGTCCTGATCACAAGGAAATGCTAGAAAACAAAGCTCTGGCGGCCCAACAGAAGAACCAAGTAGCTCTACCCCCAGCTGACCTTGGGGCACTGGAGCTGATCTCGGGTCGCTGGACCTGATCTCGGGGCGCTGGAGCTGATCTCAGGGCGCTGGAGCTGAGCCTTGTGGTGGGCTCCACGCTCAGCTCAGAGTCAGCTTAAGATTCTCGCTCCCTCTCCCTCCCCCTCTGCCCTTCCCCTGTGCACACACATGTGCATTAAATGAACAATCTTAAAAAAAAAAAAAAGAACTTAAATAGATGCCCAAACTGTAAGATCCTGTTAAGAAGCTAGGGGATCAGTCAAGGAGAGGGGAAGGCCGTCATAAGGTTGAGGACCAGCGGGAGTGAAGAGGGAAGCTGGAAGGATGTGTCCCCTTTGTTGGAGGAACCTGTGAATCCAGGTTAGGAAGGCAGAGGACAGATCCAGAAAGGTGGGCTTTGGAGGACAGTCTGAAAGGGCTGGACCGCATCCTCAGCCCTGGGAGCTTTGGCACGTTCAGAAAGAAAAACTGGACCAAATCCCAGGGATTTGGAGCAGTCAGGGGCGGCTGGGAGTGGGCACGGAGCTGGCCAGGAAAAACCCTTTAGGTGTCTGGGGCTGGAGTAGCGACAGAGGAGGGGGCTGAAGGCTGGGCTGTTTGTTTTCACCCCCAGAGATCGGTTAATGGTCTTGGGTATCCTAGTGATCAAGCTCAGGAGGCCAGAGACTCGTCAAGCATCCTGGGAAATTTCCTGATATAGTCAAGGATGGGGAAAGGCCCTATCCTGGGGAACAGGCTTTGATGAAAGAAAACAAGGTCTGTTGCATTTGCCTGGAAGATAGACTTAATTTCAACTTCATCCAAGGACCCTTTTTCGGGGCCCTCCAAGGCTCTCTGCTAACCCTGTGTGGCAACGCTCAAAAGCCCTGTGTGATCTTGGATCTTGCTACTCAACGAGTGGGTCTGGGACCACCGGTGGCAGCAGCTCCTGGGAGCCTCTTAGCGTCTGCCCTGTAACCGGTCTATCCCCCGGGGATCGCATGCACGGTGACGCTTACAGAGGGCTGGCTTCGGTCCCAGGCCCATGTCCATCTTTCATTTCCAGGACCTCAAACGTTGTGGACGCTCAGAAAAGCCTGAGTGTGGGGCTGATGATGGGTTGAGGGCTGCCATAGGAGGTGAACTGAGCAGGCCTGTTGGAGATCGCCTGGACTCAGTGGTTGGCTGCCTCACGCAGGGGCGATGGGGTGGCCGGGAGGGGAGAGGGGCCCCTGGAGGGTTGATGCTGCCATTTTCAAAAGCTGAGCAGATGGTGGCTCTGGTCCTGCAGCTCTTTTGTGGGCTGGACGAGAGCTCAGCTTTGGAAGGAGGCCAGCCCCCATGTGCGGAAGATGCCTGAAGGGGGCCTGGGAAAGGGCCAGGGACTCCAGAGTTGGAAGGGATGGGTGGAGAACGAGTCCTCCAGAGGACGGCCAGTCAGAGGGCAGGAGGCTCAGAGCACAGAGAGTTTGTGGTCAACAGCCAGATGCAGCCCAGCCTGTAACCCCCCCAGTGAATTTGCGGAGGGAGCTCTTACCATCAGGAGACCTCGGTCCCCAGAGGGGACAGCTGCAGCTCTGTGGACATCCTTCCCTAAAGCCCTTCTATGTCATACACGAAACTTAGGAATCCAATTCATCTGGAGTATTCCAACTTTGATTACAAACTTGATTAAGTAAATCTCTGTCAACAATTTAAACCGCAATTACCGATTTCTCGGGGCGAGGTCCGAGAACAGCTCTGACATAACATTTATACTCAAAACCCCTTCTGAAATGTCAAGGCCACGGGCATCCTTTCCATTGTGCTTTTGTTTCTTCTTGGGGATTTTGCTGTACTTGTTTGCTTTCTCCCTGGAGTTTTGGTGATGAAATTTGGATACCGTCTCATGTTTGCAATAATCTCCCGGGGCAAGCTGAGGTCACTGGGTCTGCATGTTTGACTTGGGTCCTCAGGGGCTGGGACACAGGGCTTAGCTTCCTCTCCTGGACTGAGACTTGGCTAACGAGCCATCGTGGACATCCTCCGTGGAGCTCTGTTCTCCCGGACAACGGACGGTGACCCCCACACCACATGCTGCACCTGAGGGAGTCTCGCCCACCCCAGAGTTTCCGTGGGGTCCCCAGAGCCCCCAAGTCTGCGCTCCTTTCTTTGGTGTATTCTAGGCCTCCAGCCCAGAGCTCCAAGTTTATTCTTTTCTGATTACACAGATAAAGCAAACACATCTCTCTAATTTGTTAACAACAGTAAAATAAAAAAAAAATCAAGATACACAGACCAATGCATCCCAGTTTAAGCACAATAAAAATTCAAACAAGTCATAGAACAGTCATCTCGCTTACATTACAACTCTCTGGGAATGCTTTACATTGACCTTTTCCCTCTGAGTATCATTATAGCCATGACCATTCACAGAGTGGACTTATTCAAGTTAACCGTAAGTATTTCAGTGGATCGCTTTATTTTTTTTTTAAAGATTTTATTTATTTATTTGCCAGAGAGAGAGAGAGAGAGCACAGGCAGACAGAGTGGGAGGCAGAGGCAGAGAGAGAAGCAGGCTCCCCGCTGAGCAAGGAGCCCGATGTGGGACTCGATCCCAGGACGCTGGGATCATGACCCGAGACAAAGGCAGCTGCTTAACCAACTGAGCCACCCAGGTGTCCCCAGTGGATCGCTTTTGATGCTCGTATTATTACAGCTTGGTTCGTGCTGGGGAAGACTTTGATCGTTCTATTGTCTCTTCTCTGCTCCCCTAATATTTCTGAGGGTGGCTTCACTTCCTGGCCACAACAGGGTGTTCTGGTCCATTCTCATTTTCTCTTTATGTTCCAAAGAATCCTGGTTTCCTTTTGGGGAGAAGGTCTTAGAGACCAAAGTCTGGGCACTGGGGTGTCCCCGAGACATGGGGACAGTGGTCAGAAACTCCTGTGGCTTAAGACATTCTGGTCAGAAATGAAGCCAGAAAATCTTCTGTGTTTGTAAGGTCATACGTTTTTAGTAAATTCCTGTCGTCTGTGGTTGCGTTAACAAAGCTTGACGATATTGTTGTTGTTAATCCAATATTAACGGGATTGATAGGCAGGTCACTGTGACGCTGGCAGGAGCCCTCAACCCCAGAGGGGGACAGGAAGCAGATGAGAACAGGCACAGGGGACCAGGAAGGGAAGGGTCACAACAGAGCGGGATGAGTCTTGAGAAACATGACGGAAGGTAGGAGAGAGTCGGAGGTCACAAAGTAAAGGAGGGCGTTGTTTTGCTTTTTGATTTCTTGTCCTTTTTATTCAGATGGGCAAGGGTGCAGCTTGCTTATGGGAGGAGCAGAAAGTATCAGAGAAAGGCTGAATCAGTTTGATTCCTCTGTGTTTAAGGGAAAAAGAATCTAGCTGATCTGATTAAGCCAAAGTGTAAAATGGGAACACCCGTGGGCCATGCAGGCCAGGTCATGGGGACACACGGGCTCTAGTGATGCCCCGTTGCCCTGCCTGTGTCTCATGACTCAGCCTCCCCAGGAGGTAGCTTCTGTTCTGAGATGGGCCTTCCCCTCGTGTGGTGGCCAGATGTCACCGAGCCCCAGTCTACACACTCCCTACTTCTCATCCAGAAGAAAAACACACCCAGAGCCCCGTGCAGAAGAAAGAGGACACAACTTTCTCCCGACTTCTACAAAAAACTCAAGACGGCCAGATGGTGCATCCCTGGCAGCACTTTACACATGGGTAAACTGAGGCCAGAGCAGGGCTGACATGTGGGCTCTCCATCCCCACCCACTTCCTCCGTGCCTTCTCCGTCAGTTTCCCCCAACAGCCAGGCCCAAGCAGATAAGAGGGGTTTGACCTCAGAGTCTGCCAAAGGCTTGGGGTCAGCCATCTCCAATTTCAACCTCTACCTACCCTGACATGCTCTGTGACCTGGGCGAGTTCGAACTCAGCCTGAGTTTTCTCCTCTGTAAAATGGGGATGGTGACAGCACGATCTCAGAGGGTTGTGAGTTAAACCAGCCCCTAGGAGGGATGGCTAGAAGGGATAGCTGTTCTTCCCTGGGGCCGATAGGAAGTGGTTGTGGGGCTGGACCACAGTCCAGGAGAGGGCTCCCCCAAGAAAGCCATTTCCATTCAATTCTCTTTCAATTCTTCTGCTTAGGTCCGGGGGCCAATCTGTTCTAGGTGCTGGCCTATCTTTGATACATTGCTATACCTTGTGAATCTCACACTTTAATGAGGAGAGGGTAGGAGGGCAAAGAGGTTACCAGAGCAGTAGAACATTTTTTTTTAAATTTACTTATGAGAGAGAGAACATGAAATGGGAGCATGATAAGGGGAGAGGGAGAAGCAGACTCCATGCTGAGCAGGGAGCCTGATGTGGGGCTCGATCCCAGGATCCTGAGATCAGGACCTGAGCTGAAGGCAGACCCTTAACCAACTGAGCCACCCAGGTGCCCCTGAAGAACACTGTCATTTTTCCTGTTGTCTTCTATTCTAGGCTAATAATAGTGGTGTCCTATCTAGGACAGTAATATAAAGTTTCCTTTTTAAAATACCTTTATTGAAATGAAAAGGCCAATACAAAGAAAAATATTGTGAATATTAGCAGTGGTGAAATCCTACAGGTTCATTCATTCTACACATGTGTGCTGAGCGTCCAGTCACTCTGTTCCAAACACTGTTCCAGGCGGGAGAAATAGCAGGAATAGAAGTCAGCAGGAACCCCTGTTCCGGGGAACTCATAACCCCAGAGGACTGGCATTAAAATAAATGTGTAATGGGGCACCTGGGTGGCTCAGTGGGTTAAGCCGCTGCCTTCGGCTCAGGTCATGATCTCAGGGTCCTGGGATCGAGTCCCGCATCGGGCTCTCTGCTCAGCAGGGAGCCTGCTTCCCTCTCTCTCTCTCTGCCTGCCTCTCTGTCTACTGTGATCTCTCTGTCAAATAAATAAATAAAAATCTTTTAAAAATAATAATAAAAAAATAAGTAAGTGTGTAAGTGAGACACAGAGCATGTCACGTGGTGATAGGTGTATGGGGGAGCATCGAGGCAAGAGGGCAGTGGGGAGCGCTGGAAATGCATGTCCGATCTGAGAGAGGGAGGTCAGCACATCCCCACTCAGAAGCTGACAAGGAAGCTCGAACCTGAAGGAGGCAAGGGAGACAGCCGCGTGGGTATCTGGGCAAGACTGTTCCAGGCAGACAGTCTGTTCCAGCGAGAGCAAGGAGTGGGTGAGCACCAGCAAGGAGGCCAGAGAGGCTGGGCGGCGTCCCCATCCAAGAAAGGGAAGAGGCCAGAGTGAAGCAGGGGTTTTTCTTCTGAGTTCAGTGAGGAGCCCCTGGAAGGGCTTGGGCAGTGGAGGGATGTGGAGGGATGTGGTCTGACCTCTTCCCACCTCCCTCTGGCCACTGGACAGGGGAGTCCAGGAGACGGGAGCTCAGGTCAGATGAGGTCCCTGGGGAGAGGCTAGTAGTTGGACAGGGGGAGGGGTGAGAAGTGTCAGATTCTGGACATATTTTCAAGGCGGATCTGATAGGATTGCCGCTGGAGTGGGTGTGGGGAAGGTGGGTGGTGGGCAGAGAGGAGTCACGGTTTGGGGCCCAAGCAGCAGGAGAGGGAGATGCAGGACAGTGTGGGGAGAGATCAGGCTGCGGGCTGGAGCCCTGTGCGGGAGCACGGTTTGGAAACGTGCCTTCAGGGAGAGGTCCGGGCTGCAGGCCACATTTGGGCATCATCAGCAGAGAGATGCCTCCAAAGCCGTGGGTCTGGGTGGCAGCATGAAGGTAAAGAGTGGGGAAAGGAGCAGAAGACCACAGCTGAGCACAGCCCGTGGAAACTTCTAGAGGCTGGGGAGAGAAGGGAGTCAGCAAAGGAGGATGGGGCAGCCAGAGAGGAGAAGTGGTCACGTGTGACGTCTGAGAAGCCAAAAGAGGAAGGTGCTTCAGAGGACAGGAAGGGGGCAGCAGGGACAGGTGCTGCTGGAGGGACCAGAGAGACGAGGACCAGGCTCCACGTGCACCTAGGAACGTGGGCAGAGCCGGGGACCAAAAGTGACAGATTTCGTGGGCTACTGGGTGAGGGGTTTAAGGGACAAAGGAGGGGAGAAACGGGAGACAGCCAAGAGAGGCAACTCTTGGAGGACTTTTGCTATAAAGGGAAGGACAAACGTGAGGCAGTAGGGAAGGGAGCTGGTTGGAGGATCCCAAGGGGTTCTGGTTTTCTTCTTTTGGTTTTAAGACAGGGGGAGTACCAGTGTGAGGGGTGACAGGATGAGCCCGGCAGGGGTGAGAGGGCAGAGTTGCTGAGTCAGTGTGGGCTTGAAGGGCGGCAGCTTGTGGACGAGGGGCGGGGGTGCTGGGGTCCCGTGGGTCCTGGGAGGGAAGGCTGCGCCTAAGTACCAGGCCGGGAAGCTGCAGATGGGTGATGGGAGCCCACGCGGATCTTCTTGATGCCTTCATTTACAGGCGCTACTAAGTGCCAGACTGTTCCAGGGCTGGGATGGAGAGTTTCCATGTTCTCCAAGGTGGCCTGGGCGCCAGGGATTGGCTGAGGGAATGGGGGAGCCCCGAGGAGTGAGGACGACACAGCCAGTCCCCAGGGGACCCGAAGGAGAGCGGGCGGGGCCAGGCCGCAGCAGCTGCAGCAAGGACCCTCGGAAGTTGTGGCGGTTCAAGCACATCAGTGAAATTCAGTAAAACACAGCCATGCGGGCCGAGCGTTTAGCACCAGTCACAGCTGGGGCGTGGGGTGGTGACGTTCATGAGTATATTCTAGGCGGGTGGCATCAGGCCCGGGTCCCAACACTGACAACTGCCCCTTCTCAGCCGCATGACCTTCAAGTGACTTAAGCGGCCGAGCCTCAGTTTTCTCATCTGTTAAGTGGGGAAATCCGACCATAACCCCGCACAGTCGGCGACAGGGAGGCCCGGGGAGCGCTCCGTACCTGTGGACGGTGGTCCAGCCCCGGCGCGGGGAGCCGCGGGGACCCAGCGGGGCCGGCGGGCGGGGCGGCGCTGACCACGCCCGGGCCGGAGGGGCGGCGCTCTCGCCGCCGGACTCCGGGCACTGCCTCCCGCCGCCGCGCCGCCCGCCTGCCCGCGGGGCCAGCTCGTCCGCCGCCGCCGCCGCCGCCGCGGGAGCCGGAGGTACCGGGGACCGCGCGCAGGGGGCGGCGGGCGGGAGCTCTGGGGTGCGGCCCGGCCGCGGGTGGGAAGGGGCGCCGCGAGAAGGCGGGAGCGAGGGTGGGCTGCGGAGGCGGCGGGGAGGGCTCGGCCGCCGCCTGGGCCACCTGTTCCGGAGGGACATCTGCGTGCGCGCCGACTGGGCGCGGCGGTCCCCGGCCAACTGCGCCCCGAAGTTGAGCGCGGCGGCGGGACCCGGAGCCGGGCCGGCGAGGGGAGGAGCGGCCCCGCCCGGGCCCGGGTCCCGCGCCGGCGGAGAGGGGCCGGCGGCGGGGCGGGGGGAGGCCCGGGGCCAAGCCGGGTGGGGAGGCGCGCGGCTCGCCCCGGGGCGCGGAGTCGTCTAGGGAGGCCTGGCCCGGGAGGGGGTGCGGCTGGGAGAGCGCCGGGGAGCGGCCGGCTGGAGGGGGGCGGGAGGCGTCGTCCCCGGGCCAGGAGGGGATGCCGAGGCTTCGGAAGTGCGGGGGCGAGGGAAGGGCCCTCCAGGTGGAGGGAAGGGCCCGGGTCGGAGCGCCCCTTCTCTGGGATCCCGACCCGCCGACTACCCCTCCTTCCAGCTCTCTTCGCTCCCTCTCTCTGGTCCAGATGGGAACTCGGGACTGGGAGTGGGGACGGCTTGGGAGAGGCTCCACTGCCCTTCGCTGCTGGGGGGCGGGAGAGCTTGCCTCAGTTTCCTCATCAGACACCCTGCAATAGAAGTTCCCACCTCCTGGGCAGACTCAGCGGAGCCTCTGGCTCTGAGAGGGTTAAAAGCCACCACCACCCCCACCCCCACCTGCATCCACCCTTCCCTCTGGAGGACACCCTTTCCGCCTCCCGTGCCCCCGTGCCCCGGAGATGCTGAGTGATTCCCTGCTACTCGCAGGCAGGCCGTGTTTGGCAGAAGCAGGACCCAGGCGGGCCAGGACTATACCCTCCATACCTATAGGTCTTCGCAGAGTGTTCCTGCTCAGAGATCCCCTAGGCGCTACGCCCCAGGCGGCCCAAATATAAAAGAAAAGGAGAGGCAAGGTGGAATCCTGTTCTCTTCCTCCCAAACTTGTTCCTAGTGCCTCGGGCACCTGTCTGCTAGGACAGCAAGGTATTAGAGGACAGACTCCCAAATAGAAATTCTGAAATATGTCTCCTTTCCTCATATGGATGGAAGGCCTTCTAGCTGTCTAGGTTAAAGGTCCCAACTGGGATAGGAGGCAGAGTAAGGAGGGGGCTGCCATGGACATTTGGGACAGGACTGGCACAGAAGAAAGGGAACTTGAAATGTGGAAGCAGCTCTTTCCTGCCCCCCCCTCCCCCCCCTCCCCCCGCCTCCACGGGCTGCGGCCCCTCCCAGCTCTCCCTCCAGGCAGGTGGGGTGTAGGGCTCCACCAGCAACCTAGTCACCAGAGCTCTGCACCCGCACTGCTTTCCCTCCAGAATGCACTTCCTCCCACCCGTTGCACCTCCTAGGTGAGCTCACAAGTCCTGCTAAACGCCCTGTGTTTTCATTGTTCCACTCTTCTCCAAACTGGAAACTTCTGGATGAAAGGTACCCTACCTGAAACCCCAGTACCCAGCCCAGTGCATAGTTAGTGCTCCCTGAATGGAACCTGAATGAATTACCTGTAGGAAGTAAGGGGAAGATACCCTATTTGCACCCCTGGAGAATCCTGTTGTGAAAATTCACCACGTTTGCCAAACCTTTATAAAAATACTTTTTTACATATTTGAATATATCTCGTCTATAGAAATTTTTTCAAATTCCTCGCCTCTCTTAAACCTTTTTTCACTGTTTACTTGGATTACATTGTGTTAGTTAATGGGTCGCTTTTGAAATTTAGGCGCTTTGGGATAACGTTACATTGAACTTGTGCCCGTGTCCATTAATGGCCCGATTTTTCCTGGAAAGAGCATCCCCTAGTCTTCACTGCATTTGAGCCTCTAGAAGGGCCCTACCTGGAGTCAGCTGGCTCTCCAGAGGGCCTGTACAATCATTTCATGCTTCCTCAAGCTATGAGCGTGCATTTCTTGTTATTTACTAGAAATGAAATTACCGAGTCAAAGAGTAGGAGCATCTAGGATCTTTGTGTGGTTCCCCCACCCCTCCCCCACCACACCCCTTTTCATGGAGCTGTAACTGACAGGCAGCACCAGGTGTGCTGAAGGTGGACAGTGTGATCTGACATATACGTACCTTGTGGAATGACAATATCTGAGTTTCTGATTCATTTGTTTGAGCTCATCAGCGAGGTAATTGCCCTTTGTCTGGTCTCTTGGTGGCAAGGACCTCCCAGATTATTTATCATTTGGCTTTTTTTTTTTTTTTTTTTTTTTTTTGCTGCTGCTGGTGTGTGTTTTGGAAGAACACATTTTTTATTTCTACTTTACTTCATCTGTGTGGGTGCTTTTCAATCAAGGAGACTTGGCTGCATTTGTGGGCTGATGGGAAGAAGCCAGAAGTCGGAGTGGCTGAGTCCCGGAGGAGAGGCCCGTCTCCTGGATTGAGGTCCCAGAAGGTACAGGAGCTGGGGATGTCCGGCATTGGTCGAGGGAACTTCTGAGCAAGAGGGAAAATGGCCAGGCTGACACCTTATGAACTGGCTTTGATCTTCATGCAGAGGGAAGTGGAAAAGTTCAGTGGAGAGAAAAGGTTCTGGTCCTCAGGCCCCCAGCTCCCAGTGCTGTTTGCCAGCCTCATCCCCTGGGGTCCTCCCCTGCTTCCCAGGGAGGTAGCAGGTGTTACTGCCTCCCCGCCCCCCCTCCCCAATGGACAGACTCACCAGGGAGGGAAAGTGCCTTGTTCGGGTCCAGTCAGCTGCAGAGTAGCCGGGATGCATTCAGAGTTGGCTCTCCAGGCATTAACTGTGTGCCCCTGAGAATCGCCCTCCTCTTGGCGCATCCGTTTCTAGTAGATATCAGGAAACTGCGCCCATCTTGGTGAGTGAGAGTCCTTTCCTCTCCTGTCTCTGTTTGTTTTCCCTCTGGACAGACCGCAGTGGCTCCAGAAGCTTCCAGTGGAAGCCAAGTTGGCCACAGGATGGGAAGAGCCCTTCCCTTCTGCCTGGTGCCTACCCACCGTGGCCTGTGCCCTGTGCCCACACTCTCCGGCGGGAACACACCGCACATTCTGGAAGTCAGACCTGTGCAAAGTCTGACTTGGCCAACAAGGAGCTAGGTGAACAGGCGCCTGAGAGTGAAGCAGGAGAAGTGGTCTTCACGTTCCCCCAACAGACTTGATTTGAAAGAGCAGAATCCCTCATCCCAGGTGAAGACACAGAGCCCAGACACACCGCCCCCTATCGGGTAGTCTGAGGTCTTCATTTGTACCTTCCTACGGGGTCTCCAAAGCAGCCTCCTGAGGTGGGGGGTCAGCCAGTCATGGATTGAGCCCTTACCAGGTGCCAGACTCTTTGTTATTTAATTCTCTCTGCAGGGGCACTGGGGTGGCACAGTGGCAGTCTGTTGAGTGTGATCCCTCCGTCTAGTTTGCTTCTCCCTTTCCCTCTGCCTGCCTTTCCCCCCTTGTGCCCTCTCTCAAAATAAATGAATAAAATCTTAAAACAACAACAACAAAAACAACACTCTGCTGTCCTGTGCTATTCGACCCATTTTACAGATGAGGAAACTGAGGCTTGGGGTTAAGCACCTTTCTTTTATGGTGGTGAGTTTGAGCTTCCAGCGCCAGAGCAGTCCCAGGTGAACTTGGCTGGGCCACAGGCAGACTCCTTCCACCTGGCAAGGGGCGTTGGAATCCCAGCTGTGCCTTGGTTCCCCCAACTCTTAAACCGTAGTTGATAATATGAGCACCTGCATCACAGGGCTGTCGGGAGCATTAAATGAGTTAGTCCAGGAAGACCGCTTTGACCAGTGTCTGTGCACAGTAAGCCCTCAGGAAATGTATACAGTTGTTCCTATTAACCACGGAGCTCCAGGCCTGATGGGGAGCCTTTCAGAAATGTCAACTCGAGCAGCTCCCCACTCCCCATGGGAAGGTGGATGAGTCCTGACTCTGGAGAGAATATGGACTTTTAATTTTTTTTAAGCTTACTTATTAGAGAAAGAGTGTGTGTGTGTGTGTGTGTGTGTGTGCACGCATGAGGTGGGGGGAGGAGCAGAGGGAAAGGGAGAAGTGGGAGCTCGATCCCAGGACCCTGAGACTGTGACCTGAGCCAAAGTCACATGCTTACCCCACTGAGCCACCCAGGCGCCCAGAGATCGTGAAGTCTTCAAAACCTTTCTGGAGACAATATAGTGATCTGTATACACAGCTTTAAATGATGTTTCCTGTGACCCAGGAGGCTCATTTCTAGGAACCAGTCCTAGAGAAGTAATTAAGGATGTGCTCAAAGACTGAGTGCGGAGATGGTCACCACCGTGTTGTCCTTAAAAGCAGAGAGATGGAAACCATGTTTCCAGGAGTCAGGACAGGAAATAGGCAAAGTGAAGGATGGATGCGCCATGGGAGATACTCTGTACCCCTGCAAGATTGGGGTACAGAGCTGTGTTTGTGGACATGACATGGGGGCATAGCATACACTTCCAAGCAGGCTTATCCCCGAACAACCTATGCTTCATCGCAAGCACATAGCCTGATGAGTTTTAGGAAATGTGTACAGTTGTACCACTATCTGGTTTTAAAACAGAGGGGCCCAGCATGTTTTTAAATGAAAAATAAAGCAAGGTGTAGAAGAGTACGTCTGATAGGACCTCCCTCTGTGTGCACACGGCTCTGGGTAAACTCCGCTTCGTGTCTGCGACAGGGCCAAGGGCCAGGTCCCCGGCCACATGGAAGCATCGAGAAGGGATGGAGAAGAATCTTTGTCACGTGCTTTTGCCTTGGGTCTTAAGTGGCCTTACACCGTCTTCAGGGTGGGGGAAAGCAGGTGTCACTACGGGGTACTGACGGGACATACAGTCCGATGGGGACAGTACGCGAAGGCATGAAGCCATGACTGTCATCACCTGCCTCCCATGCAGCCGGGAGCAGGATTTTGGTGGCCCCAGTAGCAAATGGCAGCTCCTCTTACCTGTTCTGGTTAGGAGGCTGCTGAGCAGGGGACGGGATGGGGGGATGTCTTGGGAAATGGGAAGCATGTGCTGCAGAAACGTGGAAACCCCAGGGCCTGGTGGAAACCCATGGAGTTGGTTTTCCTTTCACGTTTTTAGCGTCATGTTCAAGGGCACCTGGAGTATCAGCATGGTTTTCCTTCACACCTCAGTCCTCACACATTGATGGTGCCCTCCCTCGGTTACTGTCATTTACAGCCTTAGGAGAGTGGGCGGTGTGTGGCTCAGTGCCCACGTTTCTCGGCTCCCAGTATCCTCCACAGCCAAATGCACCCTGGCCATTCCTGGTGGGACTCACCCAGGGCCCTGACGGTCTGCCCATGGTCTAGGCTGTGGACGAGGCCTGGGATTTGGGGTTCAGTGCTGCTCACATGCCCACTCATTTGGAAGGTAGCCACGACTGCCAGTACGTGCAATGGGGACCCAGGCCACGGCCCACAGTGGGAGGTGTGCGGAAATCCAGGCAGCTTCCTGGAGGCGGCCTGCTCTGCTCACCTAGGTCAGGAGAGATTCAGGGAGGAAGGACCATTGGAGGACTCAGAGCAGACATCCCTAGGTGCAAATCCTGCCTCCCAGGCTTACTAGCCCTTCTGCGGTGGGAAAGTTGCCTCTCCTCTCCGTACCTTCATTTTCCAGCGTGTGAAATGGGGCCATACTGGTAGGCATGATGACGTAAGAGAGTGATCGTGCTTGGCAGGATGCCTGACATGTGGTGCCTTCTTGGCAAGCGGCAGCTCTTCCCACGTATAATGGTTGAGAGGCTGCGGGGCCGGGGAGGACAGAGGGATGTCTTAAGGGAAAGGAAAGAGCATATTGCAGAAATCTGGAATTTCCAAAGGCTGATGGCTTGAGCAATCTGGCAGAGGTCAGCCTGGCTGGTCCGGAGGTCGAGGGCCTGGGGTGGGGGGGTGGGGAGGCGGTGCAGGGGCTGCAGGGGAAGTGCCCACGAGGCCTGAAGACCTGCTTGGAGCAGAGGCAGGAAGCCAGGGAAGAGGCTGGGGTGGTGGGTCCCAAAGCAGAGGACAGAGTCCTGAGCTGGGCTGTGGTCATGGGGCTGACGTGGGAAGGAGAGACGTGTCAGAAAAGTGTTCCGAGAGGGGCTCTCCCCCTATTTCCCAGGGGAAGAATTTCTCCTCCACCCCCCTTCCTCTGAACTGTTGCAAGAACCTCATAACTGCTTTCTTGTTGCCACGCATTCCCTGTGGTTTAGTCTCAAAAAACAGCCAGATCCCGAAGAACTGTTTAAGACATATGGTACACTATAGCCCTTTCCTCCTCAGAAGCTCCCAACAGCAGCCCTCCCAATCAGAGAGAGAAATTCTTGAGTGGCCCTCAGGCCCCCTATGACCTGGTCTCATTATCTTTCTGACTTGCTCTCTTGGTGCCTTCTCCATCCCATTTTACTTACTCTGCTATTCCAACACCTTAGGCACATATGCCCCAGGGCCTTTGCACTCACCAATTTCCCTCCTGGGACACACTTCCCCCAGATAGCCCTAAGGCTCATCCCCTCACTTCCTTCAGTTCTCACACAAATGTCAGCTTTTCAGCTTTTCAGAGAGGCCATCTTCACGCGTCTGTGTGAAGGGTAGGCCTCCCAGTCCGCGCTCCCTGCTGCATTTTTCTACATAGCACATGTCATCCACCTGATGTATTCCTTTACTTGTTAATTTTCTCCCACTGGAATTTCAGCTCCAGGAAGCAAGAGACAATTGGCTTTGTTCACTGCTGTCTGTTTCCAGATGGTGGAGTGGGGCATGGCCCATAATAGGTGTTTAGGCATTTATTGAATGAAGGATCAGGGGACTGTGTGTGATGCCAGGGGCTTGATGGGTTTCTTTCCAAGAAGACTTTTGTCATCAGGTTGAGCCGGAACTCTCTTATCTGTGAATTGTCATCCTTTTGGTCTTATTATCTGCCTGTGCTCTTGGCCTGGCACCAAGGGGCAGGTGACCCTGAAATACACTGCCTAGAGAGGTCAGTGAGGGCCACTTCTCCTGGAATGAACAGAACTGGTATCCGAGAAACCAGCTTTGGAAGGTCTTTCTAGAAGGGTCCTCGGAGATTGTCTTGCCCAGCTCTTTATTTTACAGATGAAGAAGTTGAGGCTCAGAATTGGCAAAAGAGAAGTCAGACTCCAAGATCACAGAGCAAGTGTGTGCAAGATAGAAAGCAGGTCCCTTGCTCAGGCAATACACCGTTAGCGAAGGCGGTTAAGACTAAGCAGACCCAGAAGCAGACCCAGTACGGTCCGTGTGGTCTGTGTGCTCATATTGTGCGGGGCAGGGTTGATGCTCTTTTGTTGCCAATTATTTGTCATCTTTAATATAGTAAAAAAAAAGGAAAAAGTGAAGCAACCCGGGAGCTTTCTTCCAAATACAGTGAGTTCATGACTCTTAACTCAGGCTGGAATTTACAAATGCCTTTTCCACGGGCATTTCATTTGCCAGGCGTGATCTTATCTGATGAAGAGTTTTCCCCTGCTCCTTGTGAATCTGTGATCGCTGGGCATAGCAGATGACCAGCACAGAAAGCTCATCCATTCCCAGCCATCCTGGCCCTGCAGACGTCCCCGTAAGCATGTGTGTGTGCACGTGCCAAGACCGCAAATGTGCAGGAGTCAGGATTCATGGTGGCTTATGCTGCCTGGACTGAGCACAGAGCTCAGGGGGGATGACTTCACCCTGCTCCTGATAAGCGAAGCCCAGGCAGCCTGATCCTCAGTCCGTCCTCCAGTGCAGAGCTGCAGTGACCCTGGAGGGAGGGATGGCCTCCGGGAAAGAGGAGAGAAGTTTGCGCCTGACAATCCTGGGTGCAAATCCTATCTTCCTTCCGTGCTTACTAGCCCTGCCCCTTTGGAAAAGTCACCTTTCCTCTCTTGGAACCAGGAATGACTCAGGTATTTAAATATGAAAATTCAAAAGTATGTGACCTTGGGGCGCCTGGGTGTCCCAGTGGGTTAAAGCCTCTGCCTTTGGCTCAGGTCATGATCCCAGGGTCCTGGGATCAAACCCGAATCTGGCTCTCTCTGCTCAGCAGGAACCTGCTTCCTCCTCTCTGCCTGCCTCTCTGCCTACTTGTCATCTCTGTCTGCCAAATAAATACATAAAATCTTAAAAAAAAAAAAAAAAGTATGTGACCTTATTTTGTACCCTCAGATGGTGAGGCAGGACATGTCAGTTGCACTTTCTAACAGGCATCCCGCACCATTTGCAAATGGCATTCACCGAGGTTAGTTATCCTGTCTGATCTTGGCTTTTAGGGCAAGTTTAGGGATCATTGACTATTTGTTCAGAAATTATACTTTGGGCCCCTACTATGTCGGAGGGCCTGTACCAGCCACAGGAAATGCAGCAATGAGTAAAAACAGCCTTCCTCCCTGCCCTCTGCCCTCATTTACATCGAATCAGTGTATCTCTGTGTATTTAATCAGTCCCTTCAAAAAAGACCTTGGGTTGTTTTCAGCCATTGGCGATTGAAAATCTCTGACCTCTGCTAATGCACTTATCTACAGATAAATTCACACTGTTACATGGAGAGAGGTTAAGCATTTGTGTAATTTTGAGAGATGTTGTTTACTTGTCCTCGGCCACTGGAGTTTGTACCATTTGGCAAGCCTGCGAGCCTTGGGCGAGGTGCCTGTCCCCTCATAGCCCGGCCAAAAGAATGTGTTGTCCAAGTTTTGGATTTTGCCCATCTGACTGGTGAGAGATTCTGTGCCAAGTGTTTTGATTTGCCTTTCTCTTACTTAAGAAAGATCCTCACTGGGGCGCCTGGGTGGCTCAGTGGGTTAAGCCTCTGCCTTCGGCTCAGGTCATGATCCCAGGGTCTTGGGATCGAGCCCTGCATCGGGCTCTCTGCTCAGCGGGGAGCCTGCTTCTCCCTCTCTCTCTGCCTACTTGTGACTTCGGTCTGTCAAATAAATAAATAAAATCTTTAAAAAAAAAAAAAAAAGGAAAGAAAGATCCTCACTCTTGCTTACATATTAAGGGGCATGTTTTACGTGTATATGTACTGACCTTGGCCCCTTGTATTTTGTGTCCCTGGTTGACTTCTCCTTGATTCCTGGGAGCTCTTTAGAGGTTCGGAAAGATCGGACTTTTGGGATCTGAGGGGCACAAAACTTACCCAAGTTGTCACTTCCATTTTGACTCCACTGATGGGATTTTGGGGGTTGACATGGAGTAGTTGGGGGTTCTTCAAGGAGTCAGATGTATTCATCTTTTCTTTTATGGCTTCTGGATGGAATTCGTACGTAATTAACAAAACTTTCCCAACTCTGAGGTTATAAAGGAATTTGCCCATGTTGTTTTGGTTCTAAATGTTTATGGGGTCTGTTATTTTACATTTGGACTTGATCCTGGGGTGTGTTCTGAGATGTGAACGCAGGCTCTACTCCAGTTTCCCAACACCTTAGAAGACCTAGTTTAGTTTACTAACTGGAGATCCTGCCTTCGTTGGATATCCAGGGACTTGACCATGGCTGTGATAGCTTTTGTTTCTTTGCCGTTTGTTCAGATGCTAAGACTGCATTGTTTTTGTTTTCTGATTTTTGTGTTTTCTAAAGACTGCCTTGTTTCAAGTATGGAAACTTCACAGCATGTTTTAATATCTAAAGAACTTCCAGTCCTTCCTCATTTTTCCCTCCTTGTCAGAGTTTTCCTAGACATCTTTGCTTGTTTATTTTGGCACATGAACTTCAGAATCAACCTGTGATTCCAGAATCACATAGGTATTTTTGCTTTTGTTTCCTCTGTGGGAGAAGACATATCGAGAAATACGTTTCTACAGCTGAGGTCAAAGAAAGGACTGTCTGTGCTCTTTTCTAGAAATTTTATGGTTCCATGTCTCACAGCTTGGTCTTTAATCCCTTTGAGTTTATTTTTGTGGATGGTGTAAGAAAGTGGTCCAGTTTCATTCTTTTGCTTGTAGCTGTCCAGGTTTCCCAACACAATTTACTGAAGAGACTGTCTTTTCCCCATTGCATATTCTTGCCTCCTTTGTTGGAGATTAATTGACCATGTAAGCATGGGTTTGTTTCTGGACTGTTCTGTTCCATTGATTTATGTGCCTGTTTTTGTGCCAGTTTCCTACTATTTTGATGACGACAGCTTTGTTGTATTTCTTGAAATCTGGGATTGTGATCCTGCCATCTTTGTTCTTCTTTCTCAAGATTACTTTGGGAATTCAGGGTCTTGGTGGTTCCATACACATTTTAGTGATATCTGTTCTAGTTCTGTGAAAAATGCTATTGGTATTTTGATAAGAATTGCATTAAATCTGTAAGTTGCTTTGAGTAGTATGGACGTTTTAACAGTATTGGTTCTTCCAATCCATGAACATGGACTATCCTTCCATTTGTGTGTGTCATCTTTCATTTTTTTAATCAATATTTTATAGTCTTCAGAGTACCATTCTTTCACCTCCTTGGTTAAGTTTACTCCTAGGTATTTTATTCCTTTTGGTGCAATCGTTAACGAGATTGTTTTAATTTCTCTTTCTGCTACTACGTTATTAGTGTGTAGAAACACAACAGATTTCTGTATATTAATTTCTGTATATCCTGTGACTTTACTGAATTGATTTATTAGCTAGAGTCGTTTTTTGGTGGAGTCTTTAGGGTTTTCTATATATAGTATCATTTCATCTGCAAATAGAGTTTTGCTTCATTTCTTACCAATGTGGATGCCTTTTCTTTTCCTTGTCTTTTCCTTGTCTGATTGCTGTGGCTAGGACTTCCAGTGCTGTGTTGAATGAAAGTGGTGAGAGTGGAGGTCCTTATCTTGTTCCTGATTGTAGAAGAAAGGCTGTCAGTTCTTCCCTATTGAGTGTGATGTCAGCTGTGGGTTTTTCATAATGGATTTTATTATGTTGAGGTATATTCCCTCTAAATCTATTTTGTTGACAGTTTTTATCACAAATGGATGTTGTACTTTGTCAAATGTTTTTTCTACATCTCTTGAGATGATCATACGGTTTTTATCCTTTCTCTTGTTAATATATCATGTTGATTGATTTGTGTATATTGAACCACTCTTGCATCTGGGGAATAAATCCCACTTGATGGTGGTGAATTATTCCCCCCCCACCCCTGACAATGATTTTTAAAAATATGTTGTTGTATTTAGTTTGCTAATATTTTGCTGAGAATTATTACATCTATGGTCATCACACACATGTTGTGGTGTCTTTATTTGGTTTTGGTATCACGGTAATGCTGGCCTCATAAAATGAATTTGAAAGCTTTCCTTCTTCTATTTTTTGGAATAATTTAAGAAGAATAGGTATTGGGTTTCCTAGGTGGCTCAGTCAGTTAGGCGTCTGCCTTCAGCTCTGGTCATGATCCCGGAGTCCTGGGATGGAGCCCTGCTTCTGGAGCCCTGCTTCGGGCTCCCTGCTCAGCAGGGGTCTGCTTCTCTCTCTCCCTCTGTGCTCACACTCTCTCTTTCAAGTAAATAAATTTTTTAAAATCTTAAAAAAAAAAAGAAGAAATATAGGTATTTACTCTTCTTTAAATATTTGGTAGAGTTTATGGGACGCCTGGGTGGCTCAGTTGGTTAAGCAGCTTTCTTCGGCTCGGGTCATGATCCCAGCATCCTGGGATTGAGTCCCACATCAGGCTCCTTGCTCAGCAGGGAGCCTGCTTCTCCCTCTGCCTCTGCCTGCCACTCTGTCTGCCTGTGCTCGCTCACTGTCTCTCCCTCTCTCTCTGACAAATAAATAAATAAAATCTTAAAAAAAAATATTTGGTAGAGTTTGCCAGTGAAGCTATCTGGTCCTGGACTTTTGTTTTTGGGGGGCTTTTTGCTTACTAATTCAGTTTCATTACTAGTAATCAGTCTTTGCAAATTTTCTATTATTCCTGATTCAGTTTTGGAAGGTTATATGTTTCTAGGAATGTGTCCACTTTTTCTAGGTTGTCCGATTTGTTGGTTTATAATTTTCCATAGCATTCTCATATAATCCTTTGTATTTTGGGAGTATCAATCAATTATTTCTCCTCCTTCATTTCTGATTTTATTTATTTGAGTCCTTTTTCTTTTTTTCTTGATGAATCTAGCTAAAGGTTGTCAATTTTGTTTTTGATTTTTATGAATGCTCTGAATCACTCTTAAAAAGAAACTCTAGGATAGAGTTTGACGTAGTATAGAAACTTACTCATTATTTTATCTACATCTTCTGAATTCTTATTTATATTTGATCTACTTATTTCTTGGGCTAAGAGAAGGGAATTAAAATCTCTTATTAGTGTGTTTCAATCTATTTATCCTAGCATTTTGTACTTTCTAATTCCTGGAAATCGCTGCAGTGTTACTTGGTACATTGTAAATTATACCTTTACAATTTGGCCTTCTTGGCCTTATATGGCCCTTCTTGGGCTCATTTAGTGATGGTTGGCTTGAATTCTCAGTCTCGTTTCAAGATCATGGCCCCAGCTTTGTTTTTATTCATATTTGTCTTTCTACCTTTGCTCTTTCTTTTCCTTTCTTCTGTTCAGAATCCCTTTGATGTATATCTCAATCTCTCAGATACAAGATAGAGTTGGGTTTTTTGCTTGGGATCTCAATCAAAAATCTTTCTTTTCATAAAGATAAGTGAGTTAAGCCTGTTTACATATATTAATATCTCAGGTTTCTTGTTTCAATGTCATATTGTGTGTACATATGTAGATATGTCTTTATCCATGTAGAAGGGCTACATTCTTTACTCTTTCACTGTGTTTTAAAAAAAAAAAAGAAAGTCCCCCTGATATCTGGGAAAGCTTGTGTTTTGTTATAGTGGCTACTTTTATATTTACACCATTATATACTACTTAGTTTCTTCTTTCTGTAGGCAGTATTATTTCTCTTCTATGAACAATTAGGTTGTTTCCTCTGTTTCCTTGTCCCTGTCACTGTCCCGTTTCAGCTGACACTGTACTGAGTGATGAAGGCATATCTTCTTTCTGTTCTAATGCTTCCAGCAGTTCTTGGTCAGGTGGCACTCATGACAGTTGTCATTGCCACGAAAACCTGAAGAAGTGTCAGCAGCTGGGGAGAACATTCTGGAGACAACAGTGAAGCACTTTTGAGAAATGCCACATGACCCACACATGACGGGTACGGGAGGTGATCCTGTGTGGGAAAACCCCAAGATCAGGAGTCGCGTGCTCTTCCGACTGAGCCAGCCAGGCGCCTCTTGGTCAGGTGATTGTAAAATCTGATGAAACCATTTTTTCAAGATAAAAATTCTGCATGATAAGAAGCAGACTTATCTTTTAATGGGCAGCATTTCAGTTTTTTAAGTGGGCACATAAAAATGTGTCTTATTCGATGCGCTAAAATCGGCAATGTTATCCTCTTGTTGCCTCCTTTGTCTTTAAGTGTTTTTAAACGTTTACTGTTGGATTTTTTAGCTCTTACTGCTCGAAATTAAAGATGAGGTAACCACAGAGTGCATTCCACTTTCAACCTCCTTTCCCCCTTGCCTGCAAAGTGTGGGGTAGTTGTATCATTTCCGTATTGTCTGGCTAGATAACATTTTCATTCCATCTGTCCTCTTTATTCTTCCCCTTTCTTGGGAGAGAGAGGGTGTCTCAGTTAAATACATTCAGTCCTCTTACTACAGTTCTTTCAAGCACCAGCTTGGTTGGCTGAAGTTGATTCTTTGGTTTTCCTTAGAGGAGTAATCTTCCCTAAGTCCTTATCCTTCAAAACTGTTGGTTTTTAATCTTTACATGTATTTATTTTTTTTTTTTAAAAGATTGTATATATTCATTTGAGAGAGAGAGAGAACGAGAGGGACAGAGGAACAGACTGAGGGAGAAGCAGACTTCCCAAACCTGATGTAGGGCTCGATCCCAGAACCCTGGGATCATGACCTGAGCTGAAGGCAGACACTTAGCTGACTGAGCCATCCGGGCGTCCTGTAGTCTTTATATTTAAAGAACACTGTGGCTCTAGGTTAATCTTGGCTGAAGCTTCCTTTCTCTGATGACCCTGTAGGTGTTGTTCCACAGTCTTCTGTCTTTAAATGCTGCTGCAGAGAAATCAGATGCCAGCCAGATTCTCTGTCCTTTGTCCATGCCTTGAGCTCTGTCTGTAGCTCCCCAGAGATTTACCTTTGTACCTTTAAAGCCCAATGATTTTACTGTCCTGGGTCACTGTTCTCTAGCACATGGTGTGCCCTTTCAGTTGGGTCTGTGAAATTAGGCCTTCCCCTATTTCAGGAAGGTTTTCCTGAATTATAATTGCAACAATTTATTCTATCTGTCTGTTTGTTTCTTCTTTGGGAGGCCGGTTGTACATGTGTTGGATCTCCTCTGCAGTCTGTTTCATCTTGTTTTGGTTCTTTGATCTCTTTGATTATTTCTGCTGAATTTTGTGACTTTTTCTCATTTTAACCTTCGTAGCTCTTCCTGTACTTTGTCTGGAATCTGTTCTCCTGGGTATTTCTTGCCATCGAGTCTTCGTTTCTGAAATAGTATTTTTTTTTAAGATTTTATTTATTCATTTGACAGACAGAGATCACAAGTAGGCAGAGAGGCAGGCAGAGAAAGAGGAAGGGAAGCAGGCTCCCCACCAAGCAGAGAGCCCGATGCGGGGCTTGATCCCAGGACCCTGGGATCCTGACCTGAGCCAAAGGCAGAGGCTTTAACCCACTGAGCCATCCAGGCGCCCCTCTGAAATAGTCTTGTATTTTCCTTCTAATTTGTTTCTGAAGTCTGTTAGTTCTCACATCACATACTGTCTCATTTCTTGCTATCACTTTGACCATTTCTTCTCCAGCTCTTGTATTTCTGCTTTTTGGTCTGCCTGCATAGCTGGAACTACTTTTAATTTAATTTGGGATTTTTTTTTAAGATTTTTTTTTTTTTTTAGGGGCTCCTGGATGGCTCAGTGGGTTGACAGAGAGAGAGAGATCACAAGTAGGCAGAGAGGCAGGTGGGGGGGGGGAGCAGGCTCCCCGCTGACCAGAGAGCCTGATATGGGGCTCGATCCCAGGACCCTGGGATCATGATCTGAGCTGAAGGCAGAGGCTTAACCCACTGAGCCACCCAGGCACCCCTTTTTTAAAATTTTTATCTATTTATTTGAGAGAGAGTGAGAGTGAGAGAACGAGCTGGGAGAGGGCCAGAGGGAGAAGCAGGCTACCCGCTGAGCAGGGAGCCTGATTCGGGGCTCGATCCCAGAACCTGGGATCATAACCTGAGCTGAAGGCAGATACTTAACTGACTGAGCCACCCAGGCATCCCTGGAATTACTTTTTAAAGCTGTGTATGTGTGTATGTTTCTTTTCTTTTCTTTTTAAGGTTTTACTTATTTATTTGACAGAGAGAGAGACACACAGTGAGAGAGGGAACACAAGCAGGGGGAGTTGGAGAGGGAGAAGCAGGCTTCCCTCTGAGCAGGGAGTCCCATGTGGGGCTCGATCCCAGGACCCTGGGATCATGACCTGAGCCTAAGGCAGACGATTAACAACTGAGCCACCCAGGCACCTCTCTTTATTCTTTTTTAATTCATGCCATAATTCTGTATTAGAATTTTTATTCATTTTGTGGGAATATTTTTAACCCACTGAGCCACCCAGGCGCCCCTTGTGGGAATATTTTTATGGTGATTTTTCTTTGTATATAAGAGAACATTAGTATTCCTTTCCCTTTTCATTCTTGAACTATCTTTGTATGGACACTGTTTACTTTTTTTATTCCTTTAATCATTTTTTAAAAAAATAATCAAATTGGTTGAATTTTCCTGGATCAGCATTTAGTAGGAGGTTTTGGTGGAAATTGGGAGAGAAACCAGGCTAGTTCTCGAAGTTTCTCCATTTTTATGGAAATTGATTATTCCTTTAAAATATGACCTTCCGGGGTGCCTGGGTGGCTCAGTGGGTTAAAGCCTCTGCCTTCGGCTCGGGTCATGATCCCAGGGTCCTGGGTTCGAGCCCCACATCGGGCTCTCTGCTCAGCAGGGAGCCTGCTTCCTCCTCCCTCTCTCTGCCTGCCTCTCTGCCTACTTGTGATATCTGTCTGTCAAATAAATAAATAATCTTAAAAAAAAAAAAAAAAAAAAGAAGTGCTAATTTCTGCAGGCTTCCACTTCGGGTCCCCTCTGCACCCTGTTCCTCCCCAGCTCACTGCTGTATCTGATGGACTCAGGAGCTTTGGGCCTCATTTACATGTGAGTTGGGGTTTATGGGTTTTCCATGCCCTTAGTTTCCCTAAAGCTGAAGCTTGTGGTTTATTTTCTGTTTCCTGTGCTCTGTATGACATCAGCAGAGGAGGAAGGATTCAGAACCAAGAATCTGCCCTGTTTCTTTTGGAAAAACAAGTCTCTACCTCCCTCATTTTGTTGGTAACCTTGCCCAAGGAGCAAGCCACTGTGGACCTGATTCTGGCTT
Source organism: Mellivora capensis (assembly GCA_004024625.1). Taxonomy (NCBI): domain Eukaryota; kingdom Metazoa; phylum Chordata; class Mammalia; order Carnivora; family Mustelidae; genus Mellivora; species Mellivora capensis. Next base: position 18,158 of record PISX010008197.1, on the reverse strand, counting down.
TAGAACATCTTACTGGCTTCAGAGAAGAAACATTGTATAAGTTCTGCTCTGAAGACAGCCTTTTATAAAGATCACCTTCTAGTAACTGTAACTCCTACTTCTTTTTTTTTTTTTTTTTTAAGATTTTATTTATTTATTTGACAGAAAAACAGTGATCACAAGTAGGTAGAGAGAGGAGGAAGCAGGCTCCCCGCCAAGCAGAAAGCCTGATGCGGGGCTCGATCCCAGGACCCTGAGATCATGACCTGAGCCGAAGGCAGAGGCTTAACCCACTGAGCCACCCAGGCGCCCCTGTAACTCCTACTTCTTAAGTAGAAATATTTACTTATGCCCTGAAAGATGGGAGAGGGGTGCAAGGCCAGGACTGTGAACTCTTCAAGCAGGATTTTCAAGCTCTAAGTTTTGATTCTTCCCACCAAGGAGGGTCTGAGTTCCTGATCCTGTCCTGTCTCCAGAAGTAGCCCTACTTTCAGCTTGGTAGACTTTTCCTTCATCTCTTTCTTTCTTTTTCCCATGTGCGTGTGTGTGTGTGTGTGTGTGTGTGTGTGTGTGTTGGTTGGTTGACATGACCAGAAGTCCAGGATGTACAAGCTTCAGGCATAGTAGCATACAGGTGTAATGACAACATCATCACGCATCTCTTTCTCTCCATCTCTTGTCTCTGCCAGCCTCAGGGCCAGCTTCATTCTCTGGCAGGCAGGCGGGCAGGCACCCCCTCTGGCTCATGGCTCCATCTTAGCGCCTCCCTTAGAAAGCACGTGACTCTGCTTGGCCTGGATTGGGTTCCGGGCCCTCCCCGAGCTGCTCACTGTGGCCTGGAGAACGTGGCACAGTCATTAGGCAGGCTTGAATCATGTGCCCACCCCAAGAACTAGAGAGTGAGGTCTGTGAGGTGGAGGGGGTTCCTCAAAAGAAATCAGGATACTGTTCCTGAATGGATGCTGGGCAGGCAAAGCCAGCAGACAGCCACCCCGTCTGCACTGGGAATCTCCAGTGCAGGTAACATCTACCCCTTTTCTCTGTCCATGCAGTGAGGACCACCTGGGCACACTGTCCAAAGGAGCTGCCATTCCAGGGATGTTCCAGGCAGTGTATGACCAGAGAATGGTTCTGAGACTCCAGGACAAGGGGGACATAGAAAGCGGGTGTTTTGGGATAAACAGTGGCCTCAGAGGAGATATGTCGTGTCCTACCCCCTGCGACATGTGACTGTGACTTCCTTTAGAAAAAGGGTCTTTGCAGGTGTTAAGGATCTTGAGATGAGGAAATGATCCTGGCTTAGCCAAGTATGGGCCGTGGTCCAATGCCAAGTGTCCTTACAACAGACAGAGGAGGAGGAGAACATACATGAGAAAAAGCCGTGTGAGCACAGGGCAGAGGCTGGAGGAAGCATCCCCAAGCCTGGGCGGGGGTGGGGGGGCGGGCAGAAACTGGAAGGAGCAAGGAACAGTTCTCCCCTAGAGCTGGAGAGGGAGTCGGGTCTGGCCGACACCTTGGTTTCAGACTTCTGCTCTCTGGAGCTGTGAAAAAAGTAGGCACCTGTTGTGGTCATTGGTCTCAGCAGCTACAGGAAACCGATACGGGGGCTGATCGGAGTCGGGTCCCTCTTCTGTTTCTTTGGTTTTGTGGTTTGTGACTTCTGCTGGGCTGTCTGCCTCCTGAAGCATCTCCAGGAAGACCTGGGGGTGGGGCAGTCCTTGCTGGGGGGGCAGGAAGGGCTCCCTGAGGGCACCAGCTCCACCCTCCACTGCTGTGTGACCCTGGCGGAATCCCTGTCCCTCTCTGGACCTCTGGGAGCCAGTCAGCACCCATCCCAGCAGCCTGCGGTTTGGCGTGGACCGTGTCTGACCGTCACCGTGACTCTGTTCCGGTCACGGTCCACCAGCACCAGGCTGAGCTGGATGGACACGGGGGGGCGAGGGTAAGTCAGAGGTGGGGTGGACCCTACTGTGGGCCATGAAGGAGGGACGTTATCAGGCAGAGAAGCCATTTCTAGGCACTTGGACCTGGTCCCTGACACCGGTGCTCCTGACTGGGGGGGCCCACGAAGCTGGTGCTGAGGTCCCAGCGAGCAGGGAGCTGTCAGGCCTTTGGGCCTTTGACCCGCCAGCTGTGTGCTTCTCACCCTCACATCCTGCCCGAGCTGGATCGTGGGGGTCCTGATGCTGGGAAGCCACAGAGGAGCTCAGAGCCGGGAGATGGCCACAGTCAGCAAGCTAACTGGAAATGTCTCCCTGGGGCAGGGAGGCAGGAGGAGGCAGTGGCCACATGCCAGGCTCTGCTGACAAGGGCCAGGACTGGGGCTGCAGCTGTGAGGCCTATCCCAGGGGGCCAGGAGCATGCTTTGGACCTGAGGTCACATGGGGATTGGGCTGTGGCCAACTTGGCCCTGTGCACAGTTTCTATTCCTGGGTCTTGGGCTCCAGGACCAAATACAACACTGCTTGGGACTGGCACTCTCCACGGGGGTGGGCGCGGGCTCAGGGGGCACATCTGGCCTCCCCAACGGGCCCAGAGCCCACCCTACCCCACGGAAGAGCCAGCTCACCCCAGTGCTGTGGGGCCCCTGGGAGGCTGGGGCCTCGATCTGTACAACTCTCTGCCCACTCCTCAGTGTGGTTCACATGGGGTTAAAAATACGCAGGACCAGAATAGCCTCTCCTCGCAGGGGAACATGAGGTTCTTGATTTCTGGTGGCGCTGCTGCTCATGACCCAGCCGGGGGTGGGGCGGTCCCAGGCCGCTCCCCAGCCCTCCAGCCCCCTTTTCTTGCTCACACGCTCAGGACTGCTTCTGTCATTCGCTGATTTGCTGACTCGCTGAGCAGCCCACTCATTAATTCGCTCATTCGTTAATTCACTGATTGTTCATTGATTCCTGCCCTTGTTGATTTGCCCCTTCCTTGACTCACTCACCCAGCCACACCCCGAGTCTTCACTCCGTGGCTGCGGACTGCATCCCTGGGGCCCTCTGCTCTAGATGCTGAGGAAAACCAAAAAAGACGGGGTCTTTTTTGGTTTTCCCCGTGGGGTGACGTTCCACATCAGTAACCCACACAAATGAGAACGGAACGTCCCGTATGGCAGAGGAAGTACCGGGGATAGTAAACTCCAGAGGAGGCCGTGAAGGGACAGGGGAGGTGGAGTTTGGGGGCCTGGGAGGCTTCACAGGAAAAAGATGATTTTTTTTTTTTAAGATTTTATTTATTGAGAGTGAGAGTAAGAGTGAGAGTGAGAGAGAGTGAGTAAGGGAGAGAGAGCACGAGGGGGAGGATGGAACAGGAGTGAGAGAAGCAGACTCACGGCTAGCAGGGAGCCCCATGCGGGGCTCGATCCCAGGACCCCGGGATCATGACCTGAGCCGAAGGCAGACGCTTCACCGGCTGAGCCACCCAGGTGCCCCAGGAAGATGATTTCTGGGTGAGGACGAGAGGGGGGTTAGGGACCGAGCCAGGTGAACATCTGTGGGAAGACGGTTCCAAACGAAGGGGACAGCGTACACACAGGCCCTGAGATGGCACTGTGGGGGGGCAGGGGTTTGAAAAAGAGTGAGCAGGCCCAGCTGGGGGAGAGCCCGCGACAGGGAGAGACGTGGGGTGTGCGGCCTGGGGTGGGGGCCATGCAGGACCTGGTGGACCCGGGCCTCCCACATCACTGAGGATCTCAGCAGACAAGTGACATGGCCTGGCTGGTGGCCACCGTGGGGAGTGAGTCCATGAGTGAGCAGATCAGCGAGAGGGTGAGTCCGTCTGTGTGTGCCTACTGTGTGTCAGGCTCTGAGCCGGGCTCTGGCAGGGGGAAAAGTGCACAGGGCCCCGTGGCGCTTCTGGAAGCCCACCTGGCTACGGCCCTTCCGTCACTGTCACTCTCCAGGAAGCCACCTTCCCCTGGCTCCGCTGGACCCTTTGCTGCATTTCAGAGGTCACCAGCCTTGTCCATGTTTGTTTCCAGATGGCCCCCCCCCGCCCTGCCCGCTGAGAGCTCCCCGGGGGCAGAGCTGCACCTATCTCTTCCTCCCTCCCAAGCACCCTGTGGGGCCGAGAGAGATCAATGAGCCAGTGATCCTGTGTGGCTGGGGCGTGAGGCCTCCGTGAGCCCGCCGCCCTCCTCACTCTGTGTCTCGCCATCTTTTGCAGATGGATTTGTGGGTGCAGAGCGTTTGTGGAAGGGCCATGTTCCTGTCGGCAGAGGAGTGTGGCTGCTGAGCCAGGGCGTGTCCCCCAGAGCTGCCTAGCTGCCCGGATCCCCACCTCGCCGCCATGGGCCACCCAGGCTGGTCAGTTACCAACCAGTGACGTCACCGCGGGTCCCAGCCCTTCACCAGGAGGGCAGGCCAGAGGCTCAAGTCCCAGCCTCCTGGCACTGCCCTCAGGCTATGAGACCCTTCTGTCCTGGGGAGGGGTTGACTCCAGCCCCTATTAGCCCCCAGGCTGCACGCCCAGTCCCTCCACACACCCTCTGTGTGTCCACGTTTTCTGACCTCTGAAGTAGAAACAGTCCAACCACCCTTGGGGCTACGGTGAACCAGAGGGGGTGCACACGGGCCCCAGGAATTTAGAAGGCACTGGGTAAACAGTGGCCAGGATTCCGTGAATAGTGAGAACAGCCCTGGTGAGTCCCCGAGGTGCCAGGTGCATTCCCACACCCTCTGTGCCACTTCTCTCCCAGGCTGGACGGTGCAGTGTTGCACGAGTGGACTCTGGAGCCAGGTGGCCTGGTTTCAAGCCCCCGCCCCACCACTTGCCTGCCGCGGAACCACGTGTGACTTACCAGAATTCTCGGTACCACGTGGTCCTCACCTGTGAGGTGGGGACAGTGATCCCCACTGCATAGGGCAGCTGGGAGGGTTTAGAAAGTTCCATGTGTGTGACACCCCGAGCAGGCCACCTGGCACATGTGTGGTGATGGTCAGGCCTTCAGTGGGTTCCGGTGTTCTTGCCTGCAGGTGGGAAGCGTGAGCTCATTGAATTAAGGTCCTGTGCCTCCCAGGTGTTCCCGTAGCCCTGCCATTGGGGACAGAACCCAGGCCTGTTTCATTTCCCCCAGCCACTTGTAAGGCCCCCAGGATGTTCTTGGCTGCTGGCCAGGTGGACATCACCCGGAGAAGGGTGAGGGTCGAAGGGCGGCAGTCCTAGGCAGGGTTACTGGCTTACAGCACAATCTTCCTGCCCCTCTCCCTCCGGACCTATGCCTGTAGGAAGCACGGCCCAGGGCAGGGGCTGGGAAAGCCAGGCACTTAGGAGACTCCATTATGTCTGAGACAAGGGCTTTAGGACCCAGCATGCATCCCCGGATGCCAGGAGCCCACCAGCCCTCCAGGCTTAGGGCGCCAGTGCCCAGGCCTGCCCAGGCCCCAGGCTTTTCTGCTGAAAGGTCTCAAGGCAACTTGGCAGTGTGCCCTCTTGGAGCAGCTCCAGGCCTACTTGTGGAATTGAATGGAGCTGAAGGGTCCATGTGCTAGGGCCCAGGCCTCGCTGGACAGAGGGGCCCTAGTGCCACGTGGCAGAGGCATCGCTTCTGACAACCCTCGTCTGTGCCAGGCCCTGGCCTGGGGCGTGATGGCCATGTGTTGTAGGTAGCACTGGCTCAGTTTCCGGGAAGCTCCCAGGTGTGTCACAGAGAGCAAAAGGGACTCTTCCCAGCCTGTGGCCTCTGGCCTGCCATTCCGCTTTGCAGGTGAAGAAGGAGGTGGCACTCAGCCAGCAGGTCCGTGGGCTTTTGGAAGCTAGCACTGGCCATCACTGGTGCTTGTGGGACGTGTTCTTGGGGTCGGGGATGCCAGCAGTCTGCCCGAATGTGACGCTCGTCTCTTACAGACCGGCCAGTTCCTGCCACGGGCGCTCGGCGTCATCTGGGAGAACATGCCCGGGCCCCCTGAGTGCCTGCTGTGGCTGCTTCGGGGCGCCCCGAGACAGCGGGTCTGCACCCTGTTTATCATCAGCTCCAAGTTCACGTTTTTCGTCTCGGTCATGATCTACTGGCACATCGTGGGAGAGCCCAGAGGCCAGAGAGAGTTCTCTCACTTGCCTGCCGAGGTCCCCTGCCCCCGACTGGTGCCCCCCACGCTGCTGTCCAGCACCCCGCCCCCGGGCAACATCTTCTTCCTGGAGACCTCAGACCGGACCAACCCCAACTTCCTGTTCATGTGTTCGGTGGAGTCGGCCGCCCGGGCCCACCCCGAGTCCCGGGTGGTGGTCCTGATGAAGGGGCTGCCCGGCGGGAACGCCTCCCTGCCCCGGCACCTGGGCCTTTCGCTCCTGGGCTGCTTCCCCAACGTGCACCTGCTGCCGCTGGGCCTGGAGGACCTGTTCCGGGACACGCCCCTGGCGGCCTGGTACGCGGCCCGGCAGCGCCGCTGGGAGCCGTACGCGCTGCCCGTGCTCTCCGACGCCGCCCGCATCGCGCTCATGTGGAAGTTCGGCGGCATCTACCTGGACACGGACTTCATCGTGCTCAGGAACCTGCAGAATCTGACCAACACGCTGGGCACTCAGTCCCGCTACGTCCTCAACGGCGCCTTCCTGGCCTTCGATCGCCACCACGAGTTCATGGCGCTGTGCATGCGTGACTTCGTGGCCCACTACAACGGTTGGATCTGGGGCCACCAGGGCCCGCAGCTGCTCACGCGGGTGTTCAAGAAGTGGTGCTCCCTCCGCAGCCTGGACGACGGCCACGCGTGTCGCGGCGTCACCGCTCTGCCTAGCGAGGCCTTCTACCCCATCCCCTGGCAGGACTGGAGGAGGTACTTCCAGGAGGTCAGCCCGGAGGAGATGCAGCGGCTGCTCAAGGCCACGTACGCCGTCCACGTGTGGAACAAGAAGAGCCAGGGCACACGCTTGGAGGCCACGTCCCGGGCGCTGCTGGCCCAGCTGCAAGCCCGCTACTGCCCCACGACGCATGAGGCCATGAAGATGTACTTGTGACGGGCCTGCCCGGGGCACGCTCCCCGCACCACTGGGCATCCTGATGGAGGAGGGCTCCCAGCCACCTTTCCTGGGCGGGGGTGGGGGTGGGGGGCGCAAGATGGGAGGGCCCAGGACAGGGAGGCCTGAGTGGCCAGAGCCTAGGATTCGGGGTGGGTTCAGGGTAGGGTGGGCAGCCGTCAGCCCCAGGGGTGTGCTTGGAGGACCCACTGCAGGCCCCCCCGGGCCGCTCCCTCCAGGGCGAGGTCGGTGGGACACCCGCCCCCCAGCCTGTGTGCTTTCCCAGAGTGCGGGCAACGAGTGGGGGGTGGGGAGGGCCCCAGCCCAGAATCCACCGGCGTGAGCATCTGGGTCGTCTGGACAGCACACCAGAGCTATGTTCGTTAAAGCAGCTTCCGGGCATCTCGGAGCAGCCAGGCCAGTGGGGGCCGAGGTGCCCACAATGAGAGCATGGATGGGAAAACCCCAAAACAGGGGTAGGAAGGAGAGAGGATGGGGGGGCAGCAGGGGTGCACACCCAGCCTCACGAGCCCAGGTTGGGGATTGGGGCTGGCAGGGGACATTGCTCTTTCCTGCCTTTGGTTTGTTTGTCAGAGGCACTGGGAGGCTGAGCTGGCCTGGGGAGCCCTGCCTGCTCACCCCATTCTCTTTCCAGAGATCTTGCCAGGGTGACACCCGCGGGCTACTCCAGGGCGAGGGGGCGGGTTTTAAGAAAACCAACCCCCATCCTGCCTACAATAAACACAGGATAATAAACATAATAAAAGCGGCTCCCGACACCGACACCGAGTGCTTGGTGGTTGGTAAAAGGAATCCACTGCCCAGGCCCACATTAGCTCCATTCTGCAGATGGGAAGCAGCTGGGGCCAGATGTGGTCATGATGTGCTTGAGGTCACTCAGCCCTGCCTGGAGAGCAGAATTCTGGGACCCTGGCGGTGGGGGTGGGGGGCGAACAAGACTCCCCAGGAGCCCATTACCCCAGTAGGTGCATGCTATCCACAGGCCTAAAGGAGGAAGGTGTTGGGGACTGTGGGGTACCCCCTGCCTCACTTGGATGCCTGGCTCAGATCGTGGGAGAGACCGGAGGCTCCCTGCTGGCAGCCCCAGGCCTGGGCCAGAGGAAAATGCTCTCTGCCAGGTGCAGCCCTGGCCCCAGCTGGTTTGCACTGAGGAAGCCCCATCTGAGAACTGGGTGCTCCAGCCAGGCTGGAGAAGACCTCCCTGCGGGACCAGGGGTGCTGCCAGGAACTCTGGGGCATGGCAGGTTGCTCTTTGGCAGCCAAGAGGGAGATGTTCAGAGACCTCTGGATTCTGCCTATAGACTGTCTTGGGCAGCCTGGTTAGGAAGTGAACTCCCTGGCTCTAGGGGTATTCAAGAACAGGTGATATTTAATGACAACAATAGATTACATGTCAGTTATATCAACAATCAGAGCATCATTCCGCAATTTTTTAAAAGATTTTACTAATTAGGGACACCTGGGTGGCTCAGTTGGTTAAGCGGCTGCCTTTGGCTCAGGTCATGACCCCAGCGTCCTGGGATCAAGTCCCACATCGGGCTCCTTGCTCAGCGGGGGGCCTGCTTCTCCCTCTGCCTCTGCCTGTCACTCTGTCTGCCTGTGCTCGCTCTCTCTGACAAATAAATAAAATCTTTTTTTTTAAAAAAAGATTTTACTAATTAGAGAGAGAGAGAGAGCGCGTGCACACACAAGCAGGGGGAGGGGCAGAGGGAGAGGGAGACCCATGCTCCATGCTGAGCAGGGAGCCCAACACAGGGCTTGATCCTAGGACCCTGGATCATAGATCATGACCTGAGCAGAAGGCAGACGGTTAACGACTGAGCCCCGCAGGCACCCTAATTATACATACGTAAGCAAGACAGACAGACACCCTTTTAGGCTCGAGCCTTGTGTAATCAGTCACTCGGCCATGGCACGTGAGTGCCTACCAGGTGCCAGCACACAGAGATGCAGCCAACAACGTCACCTGCTCACCCTCGGTGCCTCTGTTGCCCACGGAACAAAGCCTGGCTCAGGCTGCATTACAGGCCTGCTGTGTCCCGCCTCCCTCTCCAGCCTTGTGCACTGCCCTCCATGCACGCTGAACTACGTAGTCTTTTTTTTTTTTTAATATTTTTATTTATTTGAGACAAACAGTTGAGGTAGGGGCAGAGTAAGAAGCAGACTTCCGCAGAGCAGAGAGCCCAAAGCAAGACTCGATCCCAGGACCCCGAGATCATGATCCGAGCCGAAGGCAGACGCTCAACGGACTGAGCCACCCGGGCGCCCTAAACTGCCCATTCTTGACTCTTCCTCTTCCAGTAGCCACATGTGGATCCTCTGCCTATGCAGCTGCCTGCAACACCCTTCCCAACCATCTTCACCAACAAACTCCTCTTGTTCCTTCCCATGAGACTGATGTCCCCTCCAGGGAGCCCTCTCTGAACACCCTCCCTCCAGCCCCACAGCCCCCAAGGACCTCCTTGACTGTGGGGTTCTGGCCTGTTCCACCAAAGATCTTGAAGGGCAGAGCCATGCCAGAGCCCTGTCAGGGCTATTCCTGGGTTTGGTCTGAGGCTCCCGGCGGGGCACATCCATGTCATTGTGGGGGGGGGGGGGCTCAAGGAGTTCCCAGCAGTCCATGCAGAGCTGAGAGACCAACTCTGGATCCCCTTTCTCCAGGGGGCATCAGTAAGATCGCTGGGCCCTTGGCCATCCCTGACACCTCCTAACCCGGGGCCCCGGGCCAGTCGGGAGGAGCTGAAGTCAGTTCTGAAGGAACACAGCTTGGCCAAATGTTTACAGACCTTCTCAGAGGAGGACCTCGTTCTGAAAATGGGGCCCAGGAGGGAGCCTTGGCCCCAGACTCTCCTCCCATTATGCCAGGCAGGGCCAAGAATGGGAGAACTCTCAGGTGTTCCCGGCATCCTTTCTCCAAGGAAGCGGGCAGGCAGGGGAAAAGCAGAGGGCACAGAGGTGATTTTTTCCTCTCCCACATTCCACGAAGGACCATTCTTCCATCAACCTGACGGTTGGGTGGGGGACTATACCTCGCTGAGCCTGCCCCACACCCAGCTCTTACTGCAGCAGACAGAAACCCGTCGTCAGGATCTTGCTGGCCAGAAATAACAGCCACGTCCTGGAGAAAAGAGGGGATGGGCGTGGGTAGGCAGAGGGAAGGGGGAAAGGCTGATTCATCGCCCTGCTGTGAGGCCACAAGGTGCCACCCTCACCACCCAGCCCTGTGGACCCCAGCCTGTGCCCATCCTGGTGGAGGGTTTGGGGCTGGGAGGAATCGTCTTAATGCACAGGGCAGAGCAGGGAGCATGAAGATCCCCTTTCCTGCCTCCTGGCCCCTGGGCCCTGGCCATGGCTGTGCCTTGTTCCCTCTTCTGCAGAAATGGATGGGACCAGCCTCTTGCGTGATTGTGGCGATTGCATGGGCCAGCCACTGAGCCGTCCTGAGCCCCACACTCCAGGCAGGAAGGAGGCAGGCTCTAGGAGCTAAAGAGGCTTCTTCCTTTTTTTTTTGAGAGGGCTTTTCCTGACTTCACTGTGCAATATCCACAGACCAGGTACCCCTCCCACACACACACCCAGGCACACACCCCTTCCTGGCTCCTCTGCCTCTCCCCAATTCCCTGGAGACCCTGTGCTTGGTGCTGCCCCATTCCAAGCTTGCTTTGTTAGATGCTCTCTGGCAGCCTCGGGCTATCCCCCTTCGTGGTAGGAGCAGGAACATTTGCTGGGCAACTGAGTTCTCCAGATCTCTGAAAAGAGAAAGGAGGGGCCGGCTCCCATGGAAGCCTGCCCTAGGGACAGTAATCAGATCCTAGGAACCCTGCAGTTTGTTTCTGGCCGGTGTGGGTGTATTTGCAGATGTTCTTGTCTGGGAGTTGGGGAAGAAGATGAGGAACCATTCCTTGGAGGGGGGGTGGGGTCAGCAAGGGGTCCCCCAGGGCCTGAGGCAGGTGTGTTGTCAATAATTGAATGAAGCTTCCCAGCTGACCAAGCACAGGCAAGGAGGCCAGTAGCCCGCCCTGCAGTGCTGGGATAAGGGAATGCTTCCCTTGCCTCTGTAGCAATATTCAGCTTCTTGTTTAAATATTAAATTGCAATGCCCTCCATCTGGGAGGATGAGTGAGTAAGAAGTGTGTTCCTGGAAGTCTAGCTTCATGGTTCACTCACTCCTAAATCTCTTCTAGTCCCAACAGGGGCCAGCCCAGTTCGAGGCATGCTGGGAATTCCTCTGTATGGTCCGGGCTTGAGACTGGACACAGGTTTCGGGAACTGACAACCAGCGGTGGACTCAAGGGTGATCCGGGCTATGGTAGAGGGAGCACACACTTCCCTGGGCAAAGGGCCATAGTAGGAAGGAACCAAAGTCTTCACTTGAATTGTGGGGGGAGGTCCCCAAACAGGAGGATGTTTATCACAACCCTGCTCCACCACCAACACAGATCAGAACCCAGCCCCCGCCCTACCAAGTTACAAGGAGAGAAACAAGACCAGAAAGGGGGCCACAGGCTGCTAGAAACAACCACAAGGCATTTATCGTCCCACGTGATGTATTGGTTAAGGTACCCAGGAAACTGTTGTAATGAAAAGATTCCAAAAGACAGTTGCCTAAAGAAGGCAGAAGATTGTTCCTGCCTCAGGTCACAGTCCCCAGGTGAGTACTCCGAGGCCCGTGGGGCCGCCCTGCCCCACCGCCACCACACCCCACCCATCGCCCGGACCTGGGGCATCTAAAAGGGTCCAGCTGCTGCCATTATCTGGCCAGCTGGGAGGAGGGAAGACAATGCCCAAGGCAACCGGCTCTAATCCCAAAATTTGCATACATCACTCCTGCTCGCATCCCATTGGCCTGGACTTAATCACTTGGCCACACCCAGCTGCCAAGGCTGGTCTGAAGCCCGAGAACACACACCCAGCTAAAACTCAGCATGTCCTACTCCTAAGCAGATGCGGGGGGAGGGACAAGGAGAAACAGCAGTGTCTGTCACACACAACCAGCAGGCTGGTGGCAGAGTGCTTCGAGGGTTAGTTAAGTCAGCTCATCAATATCTTCGTATCTTCACGGATCTCGTGAGTTAATTTTTGGTCTCAACCTTGTCCCCTCATGGCTTCAAGATTGTTGCCACTGCTCCAAGCCTCACACCCTTATGCGCTAATGCAAAAAGGCAGAGAAGAGAATGTTCCTCTCTTGTGTCTGTGAAAACTTTCTCAGAAGCCCCCTCCTCCAGCTGACTTTCCCTAATTCTCATTGGCCACATAAGCAGTGTATGCCCATTCCTACCCCAGTTACTAGCAAAAGAAGTCCAAAGGCTCAGGACAGAGCAGGGGAGCATGAAGATCCCTCTTCCCTGCCTCCTGGCCTCTGTGCCCTGGTGGGGCCTGCGCCTTGTCACCTCTTTTGCAGAAATGGATGGGACCAAGGACTGGCTTAGACCCATTGACATTTACCCCCAAGGCCTGGGAAGGGTGTCCTACTTCCCCTCTAACACAAGGCCACCTGAGGGCTGAACAAAATCAGCCTTCCCTTTGCAAGAAAGAAGAGGGGGAGGTATGGCTGTCCGGAAGGAGCCTCTGAGGGAACTGGTGCTTCCTGCCCACCTGCTCTGCCCAAAGCCCCATAGTAGACACCTTGCTGCACCCGATTTCATTCACCTCACCCCTGTGAGGAGGACACCAGCTGCAATTTATATATGAGGGAATGGAGACTCAGAGAGGTTACAGGACCTGACTCAGGGCACACAGCCAATACGTGGCATACAGTTCCAGCCCCAGTGGGAGGATGAGCTAACCAAAAGTTCAGAGGAGACTTGAACATGTCGAACTCTAGAGCCAGGTCCCTCCCAATGCAGGATAGCCCAGCAGAAGTCCGGTGGCAGGCCTTCTTAGTTCCATGACCAGCAAAATTAGATCTCCGGAAATATTTTGTGATGATGTAAACAGTGGGGGGGGGGAGGACACTCCAGGTTTAATTCTACATTGTAACTGAATGAATGCACACTTCACAGTATCCCAAGGCTCTTTGCAAAATCGTTTTTTTGTATCTGTTTTATTAGGTGCCATGCATAGTTTTACTCTGTGGTGTCTCACTCATTCCATGACTGGTTGAGACCACTGGAAGATTTATTAATCATGAAGGAAATTAATCTGTTAGGGTTTGTTTCCACAGTAAACAGCGACAACAAAGTAAATGTGGCTTAAATGAATTAGAGGTTTCTTTCTCGCTTGCAAAGAAACCCAAGGTGGGCAGCTCAGGACTGGTGTGGCCACGCCGCAGAGTCCATGAGCCAGGCAGGTTCCCGTCAGCTTGAGGTTCCACTACCCACAGCACATGGGTTCTGCCTCACAGCCCCAAATGGCTGCTCAAGCGCCAGCATCACATATGCATTCCAGCCGGAAGGAATAAGGAAGACGGGAACGTGACACACTCTGCCCATTAGAGGGAGTCCCCCAGAATGGCAGGTGATATTTACACCCCATAGCATTTGCAAGAACTTAGTCCGAGGACAACTTAGCTGCAAAGGACAAGTTGTCCTACGATGCCATTCCTTTCCAGCCTTGGCACCCATGGAGCTGGGATGGCCCTGCAGGGTTGTCCTGAGTTGGGGCCAGGGGCCAGGTCTTCACCGGGTCTTCACCATGCTGATTAGTCATTAGAGGCAGGTTGGCCGCAGAAGACACGACCTTAGACAAGGCTGCTTTTTTTTTTAGCCCCAAAAAGGCCAAGAACTGAGGACCATGTTTCAGTTGCTCTCCTAGCAGCTACGGAATGAGTTCTTCATTCCAGAAGGGGAACCTGGGCAGCTCCTGACAACATCCATCCCAGTCCTATAAGATTCCACTATGGGATGCTCAGAGAAAGGCAGAATAATCCATGGTGTTAGAAGTCAGGATTGTGGTGGCCCTTGGAGGGGGCTTGGGGCTCTGGTTACTGTTTCTTGATCGGGTGCTGGCCGCATGGGGGTGTCACTTTGTGATCCTCCACTGATCGTACACTTACAGTTTGTGTGCTTCCCTGAAATAGCAAGACAGAGGCTGGGGGGGAGGGGAGAGGGTTGCAGAGGCTGTCGCGCCGCACAGTGCAGGGGACAACGTGAGGGCCTGGGGTGCAGCCTGGCTACGGGCCCCGGGAATGGGAGGATGAACCGACAAGAAGCTCAGATGAGACTTGAACGTGAGGGGCCCCTGGAGATGGGGGTCCAGCTCCACGACCGCCCAGACTGAGTCAACGCAAGGCCAGGGCCAGTGATGCCTTAGAAAGGATAAGCTGGCCCCAGGCGAGGGTGCCAAATAAGGAGCCTGGAGGCCAAAGACCGGTTTTAGGGGGATGCCTACCCCCATAGAGTGGGTCCTGGAGAAGCAGCTGGAGGAGGTGGAGAGAGAACCGGAAGCCAGCAGAGTCCAAGAAGTGAGCTTGGGGTGGGGAAGGGGGGGTCCCTCTGGAGCTCATGGAGGCCCCCCAGTGCTAATAGCTGGGGCCCTCTCACACCCCCCACCGCCAGCGTGCCAGGCACTCTCCCTTTGGGCACAGGCAGGGAGCCGGCCACGCCTGCCCATTTATGAAGGGGTTTGGCAGCGTCAGGGAGGCCTCGCGGGAATCCCAGGCAGAGGAGGTGCTGGCGGAGATGCTGGGGACTTGGCCAGGTCCCTGCCTGCCCAGCCCATGCTCTCAGAGCAGAGAACAGGCAGGGAGCCAGGGCGGGCCCAGTCAGATGCAGCCCAGGCTGCATGGTATGGAGGATGGAGCTGGGCCGAGGGGCAGCGGTGGGCTAGGCGTCCGGGTCAGCCAGGAGGGGAAGGACTAGGCTGGCCCCTGGGATTTGGGGCCTTCGGGATATTCACCCCACATAGTACCTTAAGAAGTTGAAAGAGTCCGTCGGGGGTGTGCAAATCATACTGCATAGAGACCCCTTGGAAGGCTGCTTTGTATGGCAGTGGAAACAATTGTGTTCCTGGGCCGCAAACCTCCTATGGGACTTGAGAAAATCACATCCTCTCCGAGCCTCAGTTTCTTCATCTGCAAAGTGGGGGCCGGAAACCAAGGAGCCTTTAAGCAGCTTCTGGCTCTAAAATCCCCAAACCGATGAGAAACTTCAAGCGGTCTCAGGGGCTAGAGCTGGGATGTGTCCATAGGCCCCTGGTGAGACCTCCATGAGACAGGGCGCTCTGACCCAGCTGCCTGGGTAGGGGGATGGGGTTGCCTGTGTCAGTGCCCGGGAGGAAGTTTCTGGATCCTGCCTACAGAATCATTATAGAGCTTCCATGCCAGGAGACCACATGCCTCAAAGCCTAGAGGCAGTGAAGGCCCGAGGGCTGTCCCCAGACGGCCGGCACAGTGCAGGGGACTATCCTGAACACTGCTCCACCCAGCTCTGGGGGGGGGGGGGCGGATAGGATTGTGACTGTGATCTTGCCAAAGAGCAGACAGGTGCCCGAGAGGGCTGGTGTATTCTCAGTCACACAGCTGGCTCCTGCCAGCCCCAGAACAGCTCAATCTTTTTAAAAAAGATTTTATTTATTTATTTATTTTTGTAAGAGAGAGAGCACGAGCAGGGCAGAGGGACCGAGGGAGAAGCAGATTCCCTGCAGACCAGGGAGCCAGATGCGGGACTCGGTCCCAGGACCCTGGGATCATGATCTGAGCCAAAGGCAGATGCTTAACCAACTGAACCACCCAGGCACCCCTGAAATAGCTCAATCTTGAGTACAGAAACTCCCCCATCTCCAGCCTGGGCCCATGTTCCCTCTCTGTCCCCCTGTCCACCCCAGCCCTTCATGCACAGAGTACTTCTTCCAGGCTATGAGAGCGTCAAGGACAAAATCTTGTCCTTTTCATGGGTGCAGGATCTTACGTTTCACAAAGTGTCCCCTCCTCCTGTCAGGCAAGAATTGTCCCCACTCTTAACGAGGAGACACCCATGCCCTGAGAAGGCCTTGCCCAGAGTCCACAGCTAGTAGGAGGCAGGGCCAGGACCCGGTCCGCGTCTGTCAGATCCCGAGCCCGGGAATCATGCGGCTCTGACGTCCTCCAGGGAAACCCAAGAAGTTCCGACTCATTAATAGGGGGAATGCAGAAAGGGCTACAGGATCTGCAGGTACAGCCCACTGTCAGGTTAATCCCATCGGGTAAACCACAGGGCTTTCAGAGCCAAGGGACTGACTCTCTAAGGGGGGAATGTAGGAGAACTCCAAGCTCCCTCCCCCGTTGGCAAACATCGCCAGCCTACCCCCGCCCCTGCCCCAGTTTGGCTTGAGCAGAATGCCTCGACAGCCCCCAGGGCACCGCAGCTGGGCTGCTGCACCTGCCGTCAGTCCCTACTCCTCCAGCAGTTCCCAGGGCTGCAGAGCCTCTGAGTCTCCCGCAGCCAGACAGGGAGGAGGCAGGAAGCACGAAAGTCACTTCTGCAAAGAACATATACAAACGGCCCACTAAGCACATGAAAAGATTCTCAACACCATTAATCAGGAAGGAAAGGTGAAAGCCATAGCAAGACCCCACTTCACACGCACTAGGATGGCCATCGTCAAAAAGACAACAAGTGTCGGGAAAGGTGTCAGAAATTGGACATTGCTGGGGGGGCATCTAAGATGGTAAAGCCGCTTCACAAAACAGCTAGAAAGTTCCTCCAAAAGTTAAACACGGAGTTATCACGTGACCCAGAACTTGCCTTCAGACGTGTATACCCGAGAGAACGGGAAACGTGCAGCCACACGAAACCGTGAACGTGAATGATCAGAGAGCGTCTGCTCATCACAGCCGAAAGGGGGGGACGACCCAGATGTCCATTAACTCATGGCTGCGTTTATCCATACTATGGCTTCTTTCTCAGGAACGGGGCACATCCTGTAGTGCTGATGAGCCTTGCAAACACGCTCCCTAAAAGAAGCCAGACACATACCACCTGATTCCAGGAAATGTCCAGGATAGGAAATGTCCAGGATAGGCAAACCCATGGAAACAGAAAATAGGTGAGTGGCTGCCAGGGGCTGGGGGGGCGGGGGAGAAGCGGGATGAGGGGAAAGGACTGCTAATAGGGTACAGTTTCTTTCTGGAATGACAAAAATGTTCTAAAATGGGTGAGGGATGCCCAGCTCTGTGTGTATGCTAAAACAAAACCACTGGGCAGATGTTACAGTATCTCAATAATGTTGTTGTTGTTGTTTTAAATATGTAATACATACTTTTTTAGGGGGGGTTCAGAGGGTAGGGAGCCCGACTTGGCAGTCTCCCCTTCCAAAGTCAGTGGAAACACTGTTCTGCCCCACCCCCACCACCGTGGAAAAAATTCCCTGTTCCAAGGTTCGGGGATGGGAAACAAAAATTCTATGAGCGATAATTGGGTGTGGTCGTGATGTCTCGTCATGATTATGGCACATGTTGGCCTGGGGGGTCAGCGCATACGCTGTATCCACCGAGACAGGTCCCCAACTTCTAAGCATTGCCTCCCACGGGCAGACAGAACTTGGCTCTTCAGCGGGCCCTACCCCATTCTGCTGGACCAGCTGTTTCTGGGTGGCAGGGCATCTCAGAGGCAATGGCTTCATGAAGACCTGCCCTGCCCTTGGAGCGTTTCCCTCCCCCACCCCCCACCCCGGTTGGGGACGGAGTCCACGCAGCCTTGCTCTCCAGGATAGCTGAGCAGGGCTGAAGCGGGCAGAGGCAGTTTTGACCCCAGCTTGATCTAAAGCCCCAACCGAGGTGGGATTCCCCCTCCAAGCCAGAAGACTCAGGTGGGATCCCCTTCTAAGCTGAGAGACTGGGGAAGAGGGCATCTTACTGGAGCCTCAGAGCCTGGGGAAACAACAGGGACTGATGACAGGGATGAACTTGTAGCCCCAGGATGGGGCAAGATGGTATTCAAAGTAAAATTAAAATGATAATGAGCTGAAACTGTGTGGGTATGCCTGGCACAACTGAACGTAACACTTACCCAAAGTGTGAGAGGATAAGCTTTGTGCATGTTTTATCGCAGTTAATTTTTTGCAGCAATAACCAACAGGAGATGGGAAGTGCGCAATGAGATCAGGAAGCCCTATGGCAAAGCCTTGAACTTGAACCCCATCCAACAGACGTGTGTCAATGCTGACTGTGCTTAAGAGACAGAAACCCCAAACCTAATATTCTTCAAATCACAGCAAAATTGCAGTGCCTTTCTTACTTGGCCACCCACTGTTTTAATAGCAACACGAAACATTCTTTTTTTTTTTTTTAAAGATTTTAT